>JAKUCV010002241.1:2350-15256 GCA_028386065.3 Turnera subulata | reverse complement strand
TTTTTTTTTTTTTTTTTATAGTTCTTAGCTTAAAGCAGTACTAGTAGTACTGCGATAATTCTGTAGGAGATGTTGTGTGGTTGTCTCTTCACCAAAGTGAACCGTACCTTAAGATTTTGTTTCTAGGGAGGGTCCAATTAATTCTTTTTTTATCCTTAACATTGTCCAATAAATTGTTCAAACTAGACTTGAAGCCTTCGTGGACAATGGGTTGATCTTCATTTCGACTGCTTAGGAGTTAGGACTATATCTACACCTTTCTTCTTAATTAACACTCTTTTAAAAAATTCTGTATAGTTTTGAGAGCCCAAAAAGTATATTTTCTAGTGATCATCCCAACAATTAATTTCTATATATAGTACTGTTGTCATAGAGATGGATACACCTGTACACAATTTTTCAATTATTGTGATGAATGATAAATTCTTAATTTCTAGAATTGCATGACTAATTAAGTCGTCAAGTTGGTTGGATATAATCGGTTGAGATTCTCATTTTAACCATTAATTTCATTTCAATGCATCCCATTACATCTAATCAAACATAGCATCATAAATGCTACAGATACAATTGATGCAAGTACACATAAGAGAAAACCCATCCTCCCTTTTGTACTTAGATGATACATCCACCATCCCAATTCCCATAGCCATCGATCCATATATAACAGACGGTGTGCACCCATGTCTGTATCTACGTAGATTTTTTTTTTTTTTTGATGAATTGAACGTGGAAGACTTTGGTCGGTATAATTCACAACAAATAGAAAGGTAGAATATATATTTCATAGTCAATGTTATTTTCTTTTTCCAACTCCTCAATGGCGTTGTATAATTAAGTCGGAAGAGGAAACAGAAGGAGTTGCAGGAATAGGTGTAGCTAGCTAGCTAGTATACAACCGTTCAAAAAAAAAAAAGCTAGCTAGTATACAAACCATGACTTGACTTCAAATGGAACAGAGGATCTCAAACAGAAGAGTTGGGATATATGTTTACATAATTACAAGATGGAACAGGGAGAGTAGGGTGGCTCCACGTAAATATACTGAGGCGTAGTGCTACTAAACCCATGTTGCCAAACCAAGGGTCGCACCATAGTTTCTGATGATGATCCTTTCTTTTGATCTTCTTCCTTTCCTCCCTGATCTTCCTCATTCTTCACAACTTCCACTTTAATCAGCTCTGCATATCCTGTACCATCTCTTCTTACAAGGCAATTAGTTCTTCCCGCCATCCGCTTCCTGAGCAAATTTGTTATCTCCACCGGGTCTACTCCATCTCCTACTACCTCTATCTGGGTCTTGTCTTCCCCTACTAAGGTTGCCGATTCGACACCTGCATGCCAAAAAAAAAAAAAAAAAGTATGGATGCTTCAATCACCAAACAAATCTAATTAATACATGATCAATATTGTTCTATTTACCAGAAAGGCTAACTACAATTTTCATGGCCCTGGAGCGGGACTTGAGGCCATTCATGGACACCTTGATTATGAACTTTTGCTGCAATAACATACAAAACCAAAAAAAAAAACACAAGTCTAACTTAGGGCGCAAACTACGTAATTCAGTAAGAAATAATTAGCTACAAATAATTTCTAGCTCTCTTTTCTTCTTTCCGGCCCGTAAAGTAAATGCTCGATCTGAAATTATGTGTTTACCTTCATGGTGGTCGTTGGTTGTAATCGTTCAAAAAGTGGCGTCTATACTCGGTTTATGGAAGGTGTTTTGGGAGGAAACGGGCCTTTGAATAGGGGTGGTTTATTTAATTTATAATGGCCCTAAAGAGTGACTATGCCGGAGCTTCTACTAGCTATATTATATATATAGGCAACCTCAGCTTATGTCACACATCAAAATCCAAGCAGAGTAAAATATACTATGATAACCAAGTATAAGAGTATAAATAGTTACAATAGTATACGAACTTGGGAAATGTGTAATTATTAACTTCTTTTGAGGATGTTATTTGATACTCCCTACCTTATATAATATTTTTATATAAGATGTTTAAGGATATTGCAAAACCTTTAATAAAATAATTAATGTGGTTTGGATAATATAAATATAAATGATGATTTATCAAAATATCCCTTTATAGAAATTCTATTTACTCAATTTTTTACTTACTCAATCATTTAATGGTAGAATTATATTTAGAAACTAACCATTCCTAGAAATTATAAAGCCTCTTATAATTTGAAACAAAACAAAAAGCCTAGAAGGACTTATAATAAAAATCGGAGGGAATATCAAATTATAGCGAATATTATAAATGCCGTAATGATTATGATACTATTTGGAGGTCTCAAAAATCATTGTCATTTTCTTCGAGGAAAATTGATTGGGCATAAATTTAGTTTCGTATGAGTAAATTTTTATTTTAGCGATGCATTATATTTATATTTATTCCTTCATATTTAAAATTTTTGTAATTCGGTTTGTGGGTAGATTAGAAATACCTTATTCCACCGATGTATACTGTTACTCGTTGGTAAAATTCTGATTTTACATATCCCTTTGCAGCTCAACTTGGCAAATAGGATCCAAGTAAATCCCTAGTTCAGGTGAACGTAATTTTGAGTCTTTCGAAAATAGTTTATACTTTATATTTGATACAAATCTTGAAGATAGAGAATCAAACTAATTAATGGAAGAGAGGTGGTGTTTAGGGTTTTTCTTTTCTCTTTCCTTTTATCAGAGAAAAATCATAGATCTACATATTAGGACTGTCGCCAATGACTCTCTTTCCAGCAGTAAGACCCCACCAATTAGTTTTTTTCTCTTTAATTTTTCAGTTTTGTTGTTTTATTCTCACTTTTTGTGTGTTTTGTCTCACTTTCTGAGTTTAGTCCTACTTTTTGTGGGTTTGTTTTTTCTGTTTTTGGTGATTCGAATAAAATTATGTGAGCCAAAAGCCATGGAGGAAGATTCAACTTCAAGAACAATTATCTGTTTACTGCAGAAATTCACCAACAAAGAGATATTTTCCCACAAGTATGCATCGCCCTCACCTATTGGCTTGGTGGTTGTTGCACGGACGATACAAGTTATGACGCCCGCAAGAGCAGAGCGCTATTGTAAATCCTGTTTTGAAGGATATAGATCTCGCTGTATGTTTCTTTGTAGTAGGTTGGGAAGAACTCTTATATTGAATTTTTGTCATGGTTTTGTTTCGATTAAATCTTCAATTATGTATCCTCAGATCTTGTTTATCTCTTTATATGAACGAAGAATACTCCTTTATAAAAAAAACTAATTAATGAAAAAAAAACTAATTAAGAGCGACGCCTCTTTCTCTCTCCCTCTTTACCTTTTTTTCTTTTGATCAAAGAGAAATTCCCATTCCATATTAATATAATATAAAGATTACACTAATACATACTCTCCCTCTTTACCCTAGATCTATAAATCTGGGCTATCGTCAGATGTTGATATACCGTCAGCCAATATTTTATACAATAACCAATTTTCTTTTTCCCTCAGCAAGTTGTGTAAGACGCAGTTAATAATTTTGACCCGATTCTGGGCTTCTAAATCATTTCTTCCTTGGCCAGTTCTGGTTTTGCAAGGACTTGACTTGGCTTAACAATATTTTATCTATTTTTTTTTCTTTAACTACTAGGAGACCATTACTTGACTTGTGTCGTCTGGAAATGTGCACAAGTAGTTTTGCATACATTTGCCTTATAATTTGCAATGAAAATGATTTAGTGGACATCTGTATGCTTAAAGATTTGCGTGTGGACGCGGGAATTTGAACACAATATTGTTAAATTAGACAAGAGACAAGAGTCAAGAAGGAGTAGTTGCTGATCACAAGCCGAACATGGAATTTGAACACAATTGTAACCCGTTGCGTGGACGCGGAAATGTCTTCGTAAATGTTTGTCCGGAAACAAATTGACCAATCAATTTGTTATCTTTGGGGTCCTCTGGTTAACATTTAATTATTTTGAGATTTCAGGAAAATAATGTAAAAAACAAAGATTTTATTATAAAATTAGTCTCATGTTGAAATTGTATATGCTAATCATTAAGTTCTGTGGTGTTAGTTGTTTACATTTCATAAAATTTGTTGGATGGCTGGACTAAACACATTCCGCAGAGGAATGTTTTCTCGGCACGCTAATATAAAAACTCTTTCTTTTTTTTTTTTTTTTTTTTAATCAGTCTGAAAACAAAATTACTTAGTCTAAAACTCTTTCTTAGTAAATAAGCTAAGTTGCACAAAATTATTTACCTCTTTTGAAAAAACAATTAATGAGTGAGTGGAAGATTATAGACGAAATTTCTGTACTGTGACACTAATTAGTTGTAGAAAATGGGAGAGGCAGCAGAAATTTTTTATTTTATTTCTTAAAGAAGGACTTTTTTTTGAGAATTTCCTACAAAAAGACTTTGATAATTGACTTCATTTCAAATTGTAATACTATTACTTTGACTTGGTCAGATATGATCTCCTCCATCACCTTGAAATTTTATTATGATTTTTTCCATTGCGTTCTAACAATGGATGCTGCAATTGGTGCCCACTGAAAATCAACTTTCATGAAAATTGATATTTTAGAGGTTTGCATGCTTATCCAAGGTTATAACACCCGGCTCGACCATTGACCCGTTTCAGTGGTCGGGTCGCGGGTTTAGAGGTTAACCATAGTTTAACTGGGTATGACCAGTATTACTATTAATAGTAAAAAGATTTGGTTTTTGAGATACCAAATCTGTTAAGTACTTAGCGAGTATATGGAGCAAGAAAGCGAGTAGAGAGGGAGTAGAAAATAGTAAACACAGTGATTTAGAGTGGTTCCCCTTCACCAGGTACTCCGCTACGTAAAGGTTCCTTCCTTTAGGATTTGGAAACACTCACTATACCTAGGTTTTTGCGGGATCAACCTTAACCGTTACAAACACAAGCTTTTCTAGGCTAAGCTCGAACCTTTACAAGTTTTTCACAGGCTAAACTCTAACCTTACACAAGCTTTTTACAGGCTAAGCTTGAACCTACTCTCAAATTTAATCCTAGACTTGAGTACCCAGCAAAACAGAACTAAGCCTTGCTTACAAATTGCCATTTGAAACAGATTCGCACTGTAAGAAAAAAAACCAGATCAAATACCAAATATTTTAAGCTCAAGTATACACTCAAATTTTGTGCAATAGCTGGGGATCTTCCTGAAGTGTAAACTGTTAGCCTAAACATATGTTAAGTGCTTAATTAAGTAATTAATTAAGACTAATCTTGTTTGGTACATTTATGATGATTATTCAATGGCTACATTATTATTTTGATGATTAACAAATAGTATGGAAAGCCCTTGTGTGTTTTAAGCATTTGCAGAAAATTTGGTTTCTGGCAGAAAATTTGGTTTCTGATTTGGCTTCAGCGTGGCTTTTTCGTCGAACCAAAATGTCGCTGTCTGGGCAGTTGGAGAAGTGGTCCCGAAAAGTAGCTAACTTTTGTGCAATTAAAGCATCGGATTTACTTGGTCTCCAAAGGTCAGAAAACGGTCACAAAAGTGGTCCTCACATCCTCTTTCATGCATCAAAGAGCTGGTGGTCCTCAATTCCATTTTTGGAGAAACTTTTTGAAGATTGAAGAACAATTTCTACCCAAGTAATTACTCGTTCTGGTTCAGCCAACAACCAAATATTGACAGTTTTTAAATGAAAAAAGAAGTCAACTTGTGCGCCACCTAGAAGCAATCTAGCCATTGGAAGACACTCCTCCCAATCCTTAGAATCTGTAAATAGAGGATTGAAGCCTCACAACAAATCAACCTAGCCATTCATGAGATTCTAAGTTGAGAAAAAGAGCTTACCTTGAGAGATATTCTTGTGCTTAATTTGTGTAACTTCTTGAGTGAGTCACTCTTGAAGCTTTGCCTTAGGAAATGTAGTAATCAACAAGATTAGGGGATAATCTTGTTGGGTTGACAAATCTAGGTTCAACTTTGGGTTAGGTTTAGCAAGTTCAGCCCACAAAAACTTGTGTATCATAGGTTATTTGGCTCGCCTGTAAAAGCCAAATTAGTGGACAGTTTAGAAATCCTAAAGGGGGGACCTTTAGGTAGTGGATGTACTCCTGCGCGGGGAACCGCTATAAATTCATTGTGTCCATTGCTTTTTTGTCTTCATCCTTGCATTTTCACTTAAGCTTAACATTTAGGTTTAGTGTCGAGCCGAATCTCTGAAAACCCGAAAAAGAGGAAAAGCTAATTCAACCCCCCCTTCTTAGCCTTTTCTAGGCCAACAATTGGTAGCTAAGCTGCGTTCTCATTCTAGTGGATTAACCTCCAAAGAGAAAGATCATGGCTTATGAAGGTACAAGTGTCAACAAAGCTCCGTACTTTGATGGAGTGAATTTTGACTATTGGAATGAAGATCATGCTTTCATAGGAAGAGAAACAATCATGTTAAATATATTTGGGTTCCGAAAGGAGCTAAATCTAACCCTGATGGATCCAAGTTAGTTTGGATACCTAAAACTTGATCATTTGACAGGATGCAAGGGATGAATAAATTCTGGATAGTGGTTGTTCAAGACATATGACAGCTGACCCATCAAAATTTACATCCCTTCTCTTAAAACACCGAAGTAATGTTACATTTGGTGATAACTCTAAAGAAAAAATCCCACATGGATGATAGTAAAAGAACACAAGCAAAAATATATGCGCCCTAGAGAAGCGCATCCTGCAGTACAGTAGTGATTTATTGCCATTGATTATGTCTTTCTCCACCTCTCCACTAATGGTTTAAATCCAAGGCCAGGGCTGCAAGCATGCAAGTCAAACATATAGGGCATGGTTCAAGCTATATGTCCTACACTGAGCCTATTAACCATTACAAGCAGACGTTTGCCAAATGAATCCCATATGTTGCTTCCATGTGTCCCCTACACTAACCTCATCACTCTTTCTTTTACCATTCTTTTTTAAAAAAAAAAAAAATATTGAGCAAGTTACAATTCCGTTCATTTATTTTAAAGAGTAAAAAGGCTGCAACTTTAAATGATAAAGTTATTTATATTGCTGAAAATATATACGATAAAAAGTGATATTATTGGTGGTGTGTGTATAAACAGTATATGAATAATAATATCTGTTGTGTGTTGAGGCACAAATTTGTATACACAGTAACACAGGCACTGTTACTTCAGGATTCGGGCTTAATACACTTGTAGGCGAGCGAGACATGGAAAGCATCTGTAGCCCAGGTCGTCTTTTGACAAGTAGGGGTAGTTTAAATCATGAAAATTTAAAAGAGATCTTGTGCAAGTAATCTTGGTTGACTGGCCAACCTAGCTAGCCAGGCATATTATATGTAGCTAGTCTATCTAAGTATCTAGCGTCAAAAATGGTTTGAGTGGCGGTATTGAATGTATGTTACATTAAGGTTTGAGCGTTCTAAGGTGTGTCATATCATCGACGTTTAACGATCGATCATACATATCACGTAAAAGTACTCAACTACTTCACTGGGCTCGGTTAATAGAGACCTTCACCCTCCTTCTAGTTTCGAAAATACGTCAGAAACAGATGGGTGTTTGTTTTTTCATTGTTTATTTATCTCAATCTATACGATGATATGCTGGAGATAAAGCATCCAAATACAAGAGGGATCCTTTCAAATTTCACAAGAAAGAACAACTCAATTTTGCCCATAAGCTCATTCAATGTTGTAGTAATTCTAGCTCATGGAAATAGTGGAAAGGCGGGTCAAAGTTCAAACTGAAACAATGTTAAAAGATGAGAGCAAGAATTTGGTCTAAAAACCGACACGCCCTCGTGCTGTCTCGAACACTGTGATACTCGGTCATAGGGGGAATAGCCCAGTTGCTATATAGTGAGTCAAAAAAGAAAAGAAACTGCTAATTTTCAGAGTACAAGATGTGTTGCCAGAACCCTCAGAATCATCCAACTTGCACGTAATACGCACCCTGCTATGGGACAGCGATGTGCCCTCTCTCCCCTGCCAAGACTATAACTTGTGAACCAGGAATATCTACATATGAAATGTAAAGAAAAAAAAAAGTGAATTTAAAAACTGAAACTAATAAACAATGGCTTGATATATTATATATATATATATATAGGTGCACCATTATCGCTCTGAGGATGGTATAAGACAAAGAAATGGAAAATGGGTCGATATGTTACTTGGGTTGGGCTGCTTCCATTTTAACATTTTGTATGCCAAATTGAACTTGTGTTGTTATAATTTCTGGTTTCAAAATGATTGAGATGGCATTATATCGCATATATAGTAGCTAGAAGTATCTTTTACCTAGCTCTCCCATGGCAACAGGGAAGGCAACTTGAGTTCAGTAATGAGATCTCGCCAAAACATGCAACATCTACCTCGTCAAAACTTAACAATTGCATTTCATTCACATTAGTTTTGGTTTATCTATCTTGTTTCTTACAAAATAACTAGTCTACCTGATGCTCTTTAAAAATTGTATTATAATTACACCACTTACCGGATCAACTAATTAGTAATTTTTAAAAGGAAAGGTAAGAATTGACAAGTACAAAAACTTTGTAGAAAATTTTCATACAACATGAGGCAGCAAAATGTTGTTCTGGGAAAAAAAAAAAACACGAGGTAGCGATTAATGTTTTCTGTCAACAAGTATTTAATATTGATATATGCAATATATTATTATTTTCCTATATTGTTTTTAAAAAAATAGTAATATATATCTTGTATTACTCCTGCACCCCTGCTACTGGCAATATAGCATCATAGAGGTCTAAGTAGTAGCTAGGCTAGCTCGGTGGCTTTCATTTCGTGAGATAAAGAAAAATTTACGTCAAACTGTAAACAGGAATAGTCTGGTGAGAAAAGCCTGTTTCCTTCCCTGCTAGTAAACAGAAAGGTATCTTTCTTCTTTCTTCTGTTTTTTTTTTTTAATCGTAAGGTATCTTTCATATCTTATACACCCTCAATAGTTCAGCCCCTAGCTATATATAAATATATACAGAAAAGCTGGAGGGTTAAATTTCCCACAAAAGTCCCTGTTGCTAAGCTAAACTATTTTCACAATTACTTGGAGCGAAATACAAAGTTGGTCCATGGCCGGAGGGTTTTGGCTTGCCCTTTTGATTGGCATAGTTGGGTTGCTGTTGAGTCTGATCTTGAATCATTTCATGCCTTTGTTGATCTTGCTGAGGCAGGGCCATATGATCCCCAGAGGATCCTTTGGTTGGCCTATATCGGGTGAAACACTTGGTTTCTTGCAACCTCACCCCTCCAAATCTCTTGGGGCATTTCTCCAAGATCACTGTTCTAGGTAAGCATTGTATCTGTATGGTTTTGATACAACAGGAGGGATTTTAGTCAGTTGATTAGCCCTGCATGTGATCTTCTAATGTATATATATCGGTAGAGTTCCTGCTCTGTTTCTTTTTTTTTTTTTTGTTCTTTCTTCTTCTTTTGGAGCAACAATTGAACTAGATCATCTTATAGGTGCGAAATATTTTGTTACAGGTATGGAAAAGTGTTCAGGTCCCATCTATTCTTCTCTCCAACTGTGGTGTCGTGTGATCAGGAGCTGAACTACTTCATTCTTCAAAATGAAGGCAAGTTATTCCAGTGCAGTTATCCAAAGCCTATCCATGGCATTCTAGGCAGTGTATCGATGCTAGTAGCTGTTGGTGATACTCACAAGAGGCTAAGAAATGCAGCTCTCTCCCTTGTTAGCATCACCAAATCAAAACCTGAGTTTTTGAACGACATTGAAGGAATTGCCATTCAGATACTAGACTCTTGGAAAGATAAAAAACAAGTCATGTTCTGTGAAGAGGCCAGGAAGGTACGTATCTGTCTGCTAATTAATATTGATTGATGTTCATTAAACCAGGTAGTCATGCCAAAGTTGTACTAGTAATTAATTAGTTTTGTTATTTCCTATGTTGTTTCAACAGTTCACATTCAATGTGATAGTAAAGCAAGTGCTAGGTTTAACACCAGCAGATCCAAAGACGGCAAAAATTCTTGAAGATTTTCGTACTTTCATGAAAGGGCTCATATCTCTTCCTCTCTATGTGCCTGGAACTCCATACGCTAAAGCCGTTCAGGTGGTCATGATGTAGCAAGTCCTGTATGATTCGGCTCTTTATGACTCTCGAAAGTGGCTAAGTAATTAGTTTGTGGGCTTTTCTCACTACAAAAATACACAAGTGCTTAGCCTTTCAATAATTAGAAGGGACCTTCTTTTCTTTAGCTACAAAATAGTGGGCATGCATGTGATCAACTTTTTTCTTGACACCTCTTTACAGGCTAGAAGCAGGATATCTTCCACCGTTCAAGCAATTATAGAGGAAAGAAGAAGAAATGCTGGGAGTTTAACTAGGAAGAGCAGTGATTTCCTTGAGATACTTCTAGGTGTTGATACCTTATCTGAAGAGGAAAAAGTGAGCTTTGTGTTAGATTCTCTGCTGGGTGGATATGAAACTACCTCTCTGTTGATGTCCATGGTGGTGCATTTTCTAGGTCACTCACCCACTGCATTAGAGCAATTAAAGGTAAACTTTTTTCTTTTCAATTTGTCACGTGTCAAACTCACTATCAATGCCTCTTGTCAGCCCTTTAAATATTCGAGCGACCCTATTAATTAACGACATTCTTCACCTTTTTGGTTTTTTGGTTGTTGGTTAGTAATATTTTCCTTCAATTTTTAGGTAGAGCACCAAAACGTAAGAAGCATGAAGGAGCAAGACGATTATTTGAACTGGGAAGATTATAGAAAGATGGAATTTACTCAAGATGTGAGAAATATTAATTTCCTAAATGGATAAGATTCTCTCTTTACTCCACGTCTTTTGGTTTAAATCATGTTAGTTGTTTGCAATGTAATTCTGATGTGATTGGACCACTTTTCATTAGTTCCTACTTATGTTTTAATTTATTGCGCAGGTGATTAATGAAGCACTACGATATGGCAACGTAGTAAAATTTGTGCACCGAAAGGCTCTCAGGGATGTCAAATTTAGAGGTCATGATTATTATTTCAAGCCAGCAATATATGCTTTGGATGCACTTTTTAATTTTGCATTTGTAGAAAGTCTTACTTTAGTTATCTATATCATAAGAATGATGGGTTTATCTTTTTTTTTTTTTTTTCATTTGCAGATTACTTAATTCCATCTGGCTGGAAGGTCCTACCTGTTTTTACAGCAGTACATTTAGACTCATCTATGCATGCAAACTCTCTTCGTTTCTATCCTTGGAGATGGGAGGTAATTACTATATATTTTGACATTCTTGCTGCTTTAGTTTTAATTCCTTTCCCTAGAACGTATCTATACTTGATCTCTACACCTAAAAACGCAGACACAAGATCAAACTAGCAAGAAATTTACACCCTTTGGTGGAGGATCTAGATGTTGTCCGGGGTCTGAACTCGCCAAGGTTGAGGTTGCTTTCTTTCTGCACTACCTCGTACGCAGTTTCAGGTAATTTGTATGTTAATTTTTTAATCTTTTATGCATCATCGCATTTGCGAGGCCTTTTAATCGGCAATAAAGTTTATCTTTTAGTGTGCATGGCCTTACAGTTACAGTTATGCTTCTTCTTTCCTACTACAGATGGAGACCCGAAAGTATTGAAGAACCCATGGCATATCCCTTCGTGGAATTTTCCAAAGGGCTTTTGTTAAACTTGGATCACTGCTCTATCTGAGCCCAAGTTCATTTCCGGCCCGACAAGTCAAGGCCCCTTTCTATTTTCTGTTTTCTCCATCTTTGTATGGGAGAAGGGTTGTAGACAATGCTCAAGAAGGCCTCCACTTTTCATGATTGAACAACGTCACTCAAACTTCTCATCAACTTCTTACTTCTAGGTCATAATTATAATAAAAATAGTTAGTAGTTTCTTCATTGCATTGCATTGCTTTAGTTGTGTGTAGACCTAAATGTAATAGTGTAAGACATGCAGATGAAACAAGAACATAAAAAAGGACTGATACACTCTGGTCTGCCACATTACGGAAGATTCATCAGACCAAGATCCCTCTTAAAGTGAAAATTTTAAAATTTGACAAAAGTGATTCGTGAATAAGAGGGTTCAACGCAGGTTGTCACACAACTCACATCCCAGCCAAGCTCTGAATCAAACTAGTTTATTCAATGGATCTCATTTTGCCTTTGTTCCTTTATAAAGGTTTCATTGTTAAACATATTTTCCATCAGCTTGTTGTCTACTCTTTCTCATTTATCATTCATCACAACAGCAGCTACATATTTCTTCTCAATAATTTTGGGATTAAAAGGCCTCCTTGTAGGCAAGCACAAATGGGAAAAGTCAATCAAATATGTTGATCCAGTTGAAGCCAATTAATAAGTCTCTAGTGTGCCTTATACCATCCTACTACAATAGGACTTCTCACATGGTGCTCACCATCTGACCATACCAGTTCTCCAAATACATAATCCTTAGCTGCTTTGGCTCTATCACCTTTCAAGGTAATCCTGAAGGTCTTCTCTTCACCGGCCTTTCTGAACTTCAATCTTTTTGGCTCAACCTTTACGGACAAACCTGCCAGTTCTCCGATTCGAGCGGTGTAAGTACTGGGAGGACCAACATTTTTCACAGTTCTTGTCACTGTGACTGAGCCATTAAAATTATGGACTGTGATAGAAGGGTAGTTGAAGTTGGCAAGACTAATGGGTCGGGAAGGGCATTTGTAGGATGTATCTGAGAAGGATGAAATCTGCGTTTCATTATAACCCAAGGCACATAGAAAATTCAGGTAATCTTTGGCATTCAAGTCATAGACCAGCCCTGGATCCATAGCTTGGTTTGCATTTACATGTCCTGCTCCATAACTAAAAGGAGTTGCCTTGGAGAAACTTGCATTAAGGATTGGTTCCATTTTATTGTCCATTGTTGACGCTAGAGGG
>JAKUCV010002240.1:170103-203839 GCA_028386065.3 Turnera subulata | reverse complement strand
CCTGTACAAATGGGTCCTAACTTCTCTTGCTCTTCTTGTACTTCAACTCTTGATCATATCTTCTCTTGAATTCTTGATCACTTTGGTTGAGCACTTGTTTGCTTGATTTCTTTTTGCTTCAAGGTTGTCATCAATTGAGCCAAGGTTTGTCATTATCAAAACTCTGAAATGAAACAAGGAGGCATGAGTTCTAACAGGTTTTTCCAGGAGTAACCGAGCCTCGGAATTAAATTACTCCAAGGCTTACCGAGCCTCGGTTTTCAAAACCGGGACTTGAACAAAGCTCAGGAGAATTAATCAGATTTTCCGAGCCCAAGTTGTATTTTCGGGCTCGGGACGGAATTCCGGACCGGCCAATCGTGGCTTGCCATGTGGCCACTCTTTTTTTTTCCTTCCTTCTCTTCTTCTTTCTTTTCTTTCTTTTCTCCTCTCCCCCACCGAGACCACCCGTGACCAACCGGCCCTCCCCATTTCCTTTTCTTCCATGTCTTCTTCCTCCCTTCCTCCTCCTTATCTTCTCTTCACCCCACGCCTCTGCCGACACACACCTCTTCCTCTCTCTCCTTTCCTCCTCTCCTCCCCTGCACCATCCCTTCTTCTTTCTCTTCTCCTTCTGCCTGCTGTTGCCGATGACAGCCACCAGACGACGCCACCATCTCCTCCCCTTTCACCAAATCTTCTTCGCCTTTGTCTCCTCTTCCCTGCCACCTTCGCCGCCGTGACGAGCCGGCCCCAATCTCTTCCCTTTTGCAGCCAGTCACCGACCCCTGTCTCTCCCCTGAATCCTTCACCGCCGCCATCAGCCGTGCCATCCTCCCCTGCAGCAAGAGCTGCCGCTGCTGAGGGTGAACCAACTCGCCCCGATCTTCCAGTCACCGCCGCCTCTGCGCCAGTAGCAGAATCAACGGAACTCGCTGCTCACGATCCGAGACCAGAGAGGCCAACGGGATAAGCTGCTGCTCATGTGACCCTTCCCTGTTTTCAATCTGCCCTTGACATCAACGTCATGTGGGTAAGATCCAGCGACGATCTGTACCCGTCTTCTCTTTCCTTTCTTCCTTAACCCGATTGTTGTGTGCTTGAACTAATCGAGTCTTGCTTTGTTTGTAATCTGCCGATGATGTTGTTGTTGTTGTTGGGTTGCCGTGGGTAATGGTGGTGCTGGCCGGGTACAGTGGTGTTGTTGGTGGTGGAATTGATGACGCTTCCGGTGGTGGCAGCGGGTATGATGAGTGGCTGTTGTTAGCTTGGGGTATTCTGTGAACAGTAACAGTGGAGGAGCTGACTGCGTGAACAGTGGTTGCCGGAATCCGGCGAGGTTCCGACAGTCCCGGGAATTTTTCGGCGAGCCCGGGAACCGACCTATGGGTAAAACCCGAGCCTTGGACCCTTCATGCATCATTAACGGACCTCGGATAATATTAAATGGACTCGGGCACCAAAACAACGATAATTAAACTATTAATTAACTTAATTAATATTAACCAAGATTTTATTTTATGCAATTTAATTTATGTTTTATTTATTTAAATTATGCTTTTATGTTTTTATTTAATTATGTTTAATTTTATGTATTTATTTATTTTATGTTCTTATTTTCCGATTGGGCTATTTAAAAGGCCCATAGTATTTTAATTTCCGGTTCTAATTTTATTTGCGTTTACCTGGGCTCGTAAAAGGCCCTTTGAATTTAATTTTCGGTTTAATTTTGATTGGACTAATTGCAATAAAAGGCTCATAATTTCTAATTCCATTGAGTCTTTTATTTAATTAATCTGAAGCTGAATTATTATTTCCTCCGATGGGCTAAACGCATGTGAAGGTCCACCGGGCTTAATTTCCAAATCGTTTAAACTATGTTAATATTATAATTACGTCTCTAATATGTATAATTCTCATTTTTCTGGGCTAAATGATAATAGGCCCATACCTTATTTATTTATCAATTTCAGTCTTATATAAATATTACTACTACCTATACTTTCATCGGCTAAATAATTATAGATCTTAATTTATATTCTTGGCGATATATATATATGAGTTTATTTTGGGCTAAATTAATATTAGTTTCATATCAATTATTTCTACCAATTTCATTCTTACATATAACCCGTGCAAATTTATTTTAAGGCTAAATTATATTTTATTAATTTATCAAGAAATATTTTATTAACTATAATATTATTTTGAAATATCAATTTATTAGCAATTATAATATTTTGCCCAATGATTTTGTTATATATTAAATCTAACTACTTAATATGTACAAGTTTTGGATTGTTATATTATTAAATAACCGTTGTATTTTATCGAGCTATGGTAATAATATCGTTATCTATACTCTACATATGTATTTTATATATCATGTTAAAATTATTTTATACCGTATATCAGCTATGTTAACCTCTTTACCAATGGGGGTATTTTCCTATTTAACGGTTTTATTATCGGATATGTATTATTCATATACTATTTGGACGTATTTAACGTTACCACTATTTTATAATCAATTCTTACTAAGCGTATATATGGTTACTACTATTATTATTATTTTATCGAGGATAAGTACTTATGAAATATTATTTACTTTGATATGTTACCAAAATATAATTTATACGACGTATTTATGTATATACATGTTTTCTTGTCATAAGCGACCTAAGGGCCGGGATATCGGCTTGGGCGCTCGGTTTCGGTTTTTAATCAAGTATACTTGATATAACCGTAGGATTAAATTAACTGCCACCAAGTCGGATGAACTGTTGGTAATAAGATAATTATGGAAATAATAAAATTAGCAGATAAGCCGTCTAAATACAGTTAAACCGGTATCATGCATAATCATCATGATTGGTGCATTATAAGTGATTGTGTTGCTATATATGTATATAGGGTCTCGAGGTTTGACCGGATAGCAGTTTCAGAGACACATCAGGTGAGGATGGATGACCTTGGATATGTGCCCGTAATACTGTGTATGTTTTTGTTGTTTGATTGAACTGTTGAGATGAATATTGTTTGTTATTTGATTGTTGTGGATATTGTTGTGTTGTTGCTGGATTGTGTTGTTGGTCTGTGGTATTGTGAGTAACCATTGAACTGTTAATTGTGAATAAATAGTGATATGAGATTGTTGGTTGGCTGAGTCTATGGATTAATCTGAGATAGTAGAAAGTTGGATAATTGATGAGAGAGTAATGGATTTGGACTGGAATTGAGATGATGATATAAATGTCACGTGGAAAGTAGTGGTACGACTAGATGGTTAGAGACTAGTTTTGTGGTGTCATGGCCGGTTTGGTTTGGTTATTGGGGATGTTGATCCCGGATGAGATTGATATTGGGATGTTGATCCCGGATGAGATTGTTATTGGGATGTTGATCCCGGATTGGTTGTGATTGGGATGTTGATCCCGGATTGTGATTTGGCCTGGCATCCGAAATTGGTTAATAACCAGGTACGACTCTAGCTTGTCCAGTGACGGGGCCCGGAAGATAAAATTGGAAAATAAAATAAACATTCTTTTGGTCTTGGCTGAGTTGTGTTTTAGTAGAATCCTTGTGTTGTGCTTGGCTATGTTTACTTCGAAAGTATTATGGTTGATTACATATCTCTGTTTATCCTTCGTCGGTGAGCACTTCGGACTCACCCCTCGCCTGCGGGGTTTCATCCCGTAGGTTGAGTTGTTTGTAGCGCAGGAACGTACGAGGCAAGCTGCGGCGCACCCCTCGGACATGACTCGGATCCATTAGTTGCAACGGGCTTTGCACATTTTGACATTGAGTTATAAATGCTTCCGCTGTGCTATTGATATTGATGTACCCGAGGTCGGGTGTTTGTTATTATCTTTGGGCCGTTGGGCCGAATTTTCCTGTTGTATTTACTGTCTGTGCCACGTGTCAGCACTGTTGTTCGGTAAATACTATGTGTAGGGTAAATTTGGGTCGGGGTGTTTCAGTTGGAAAAAAAATAATGATACACACAAAACTCTTTGATTAAAAATAAGTTTTCGAAAAGAGTTGGAAAATTCCTAAAAAAAAAAAGAGTTGAAAAAATAATAAGTTTTCTTTGGATTCTAAAAATTATTAATTTGCACATATGATTAATTAATAACAGGTAATTGACCTGCCCAAAAAAAATCTGGGTATGAGTATAATTTTTTTTGCCTTTTTTTTTTTAAAAAAATTAGTAGAATTTTGTTATGCTCTTTTTTATTAAAAAAATGTTTTTTTGTTGATTGAAATTCTTTTTTTGCTTTTTTTGTAAAAAGAAAATTTTGAGTAATTTTTTTAGCTTATTTTGTAAAAGAAAAACAATTTTTTATGGTGTAGAATATCTTATTTGGGTTCGGTTGAACCTCTTAAGGGTAAAACCAGGTTGGTAATTGGGTCAGGTATTAGGAAATGGTTTGGACCCACCCTTGCCATGTGGACGACAAAACGACGTCATTTTGTGGTGAAACGACGTCGTTTTGAGTTACGGGCAGCAGCCCAATTTTGGGCAGCCTCCACATCAGCATATACCCAGCCCGAGACTCGTGACTGACCTGCCCGTTAAAAGTCCAGGTACGTAAATGTCTCGAGAAAAATTGTAGATACATGATTGTCTCAAACCATAAAATATGGATACCATCTGTACCAAAACCCCAAAACTTTCATTGGAATACTTAGAAATAATGTTTTACTAACAATAACATGCGAAGCATTAATTAGCAAGAGGTGTGCCAGCAAGAAAGTGACTGATGAGGGAAAGTGCTCTAGCGGGCTGGTAGGTAGGTACTTGGTGCCCAGCTCCTCTTACAGTTGCAAACGTCAAGTCTCCCTTATAAACTTGGGTATATCCACCAACCTGGAACAACATATATATAATAGCAGTATTACATTACATATATATGTACACATTAGGACTGCACATTAATTAGTTATTTCGGGCTCAATTTTCTTTATTTTTCCTCAGGACTTTGCGCAAAAATTGAGCACCTGGGCACTGAAGAAATTAATCAAGTACGTACCTCTCTTCTTTTGTACCAAGGCTGCCATACTCTTTTAATTGGAAGCCTCATACTGTGTATCGAGTACTGAGTAGAAGTTACGGGTACCACTCCATCAGTATCACCACTGTGCGTACGTACAACCATAGTGCAACAAAATATATATTAAATGGCAAAATCAAATTGAAGGGAATATAGTGAATATTAATTATCCATCCACACTAACATGGGAATGTCAAATGTGGGATAGTTCATGGGCGTTTCATTCATTTCTGGTTTGATATACACGATTAATTAAAGAACAAATTCATTACCTGAATAACCAGACTCGAAGGCCTTTTGCCATGAACTCTTGTAGTAAAGGAATGATGGTTGAGGGGCTATCGTTCCAATTGAGCAGATTACTGCATGATTGCCAGTCATGAGTGAGTTTTGTGGTATTGGCATGCATGGCTTCTTGAACTTCTGGTCGATTAAGATAAACGTGCACATAGTAATCGCTGCAAGGATCAAAGTTTATTACCTGGCACAAAAAAAAAAAATTCAAATCATGCCCAATACAATAAATGAAGACAGACTTCAATATAACTATATGAGATGTTTAGAGAGTATATATATATATTTATCGTAACTGAAATGATCAGTTTCTACACATTTTTGGCTATATATACATAGCACCGTTTCTATTCCTCACAAATGGCTAGCGTACGTGTGCTAGTTGCGGAGATGTTTTTGGACCAAATTAATTAAGCCAAGAAAAATAGTCGAACGTACAACAAATGAATGAATATCCTGATTACTTGTAATTATATATTAATATTAGCTCACCGAACTCCTTCTGGGCTTGGGTGTGAGGGTTTGATTGAAGCACAAGGGGCCGTAGATGTTGTAAACGTCGATATCATTAACCTCTGCATCCGCTCTTTTAGTCGCAGCAATGCACACATTGCTGTCGTTGACATTCGGCAAAAATTTGCAGTTCCTCCGAATCCTGCGCAAATTCTCCGGTGAAATAAGTGCGTGGCTTCCACGATAATCATACATCCCCCGATAATCAGTTTTATCGTTCACCACTGCATTCCCCATCTGTAATAATCAATTTTCATGAGATATGTATGGTAATAAATTAATCCCACGAAGCAATTAAAGCGTGTGAGAAGAGTTGGTGTCTTTTGCACATATTATTAATTAAGAAAAAATATATAATATAGAGGAGATCAGGAGTCCGTACTATGATTCCTTTGAGGTTGATGATTGTGTTGTTGGCCTTGTTATTGTAGTAGAGAATGGTGTGTGCTAGTTGAGGTATGTAGTGCCCTGCATAGCTTTCCCCAGATATATAAAAATCTCTGCCTTTGTATTCAGGAAATCTAGCAACCAATTTACCATGAACACATAATTATCTCCTGCTGTTATTCTATCCCCACTCTTATCGTAATCTGATGTCCTATTAGAATATGAAAAACCTACTCCAGCCGGTGACTCTACAAATAAAACATTTGCAACTGCAAACCAGACAAAACGAATTGTGAGATTTTTTTTTTTATTCCCCACCCGGTATCCGGAGCTTTGCCCGGCCTAATCCGGATTCGAAAATTGGATCTCAAATAAAGCATACGTGTTCATTCAGGGTAAAAAACATTAAGGCTTAATTACCCTTGTTCCACGAGTACTTATTTTTGAACAGAGTTTTTCCATCGCTATGTACACGAAATGGGCCAAGCTCTTGCAGTGCCCCATAAGCTAGAGATGAACAACCTGGACCTGTAAACCCCAAAAAAAAAATTTCCAAAAAAAATTTATGGAATTAATAACAAGCTATATATGTAATAAATCGAAGATTTTTTTTTTTAAAAAAAAACACAGAATTCAAAGGATGAGTAGTTACCTCCATTTAACCAGAGGAGAAGTGGTAAAGACTCTTTGGAATGTTCTGCTTCAACAAAATAATAATAAAATGCACGACCTGCTGATTTATCCACGGTAATGTAACCACCATACTGTGAAAAGTTTACTCGAGGTTGTCCTGGCAATGATTGGATCCTGTCCTTCTCTTGCCATCCATCCTGCATTATCTTTGAGTGCTGTTTTCTATTTTGATTTTGATGTTGAATTTTGTTGAGAATCTGCACATCAGGGGTTACTTTGAAGGGGCTCGTATCGACAATTGAATTAGTGCGGAGCTTGGCTTTGTACAGATCGCCAAGTGCTTTCCCTTGCTTGTTGCAATGAGCTTGCCCAATAAAAATAAAAAACGAGAGTGTGAGAGAAAGAAGAAAACCAGGGCTATTTCCCATTTTTCTTTCTTATAATCTTAACTCCAATACTGAGAATGAGAATTTAAGCAATGAGTGTAGCCTTTTTATGCTTTGGGATTGGATGGGAACTGGTAGGTGCTTATGTATGGAGCCATGGTTGTTCTTGGATTAGGGTCGATGTATCCACTGATCGAATTCCGAATATATGACGCGTTTAGTTTCTCGTTTTAATTAAGGGAAAGAATCAAAGAGACTCTTTTGGAATGTTCTGCTTCAACGCGTTTAGTTTTTCTCGTTGGAATGTATACATGTGCCTGTAATTGGTCAGCATTGATATGTTTCTGTAATTGGGAGATATGTTAAAGAAATAATCATTATCCGTTTTCACAAAAAAAAAAAACATGTTTAGAATGCAGTAAAATTGTCTGCACCTTCTAATATTTAGAAAAAAAAAAAGAAGAAGAAGAAGAAGAAGAAGAAGAAGAAATGAAAACGTCTCGGTTTGCATTGCACAAGAACGGTATTTGTCTTTTTCTCTTTCTGCAAGCTCTAACCCATATCTATCTATCTATTCTACATATGAAAGCACCAACCAGTAAAATCGGTAAATTAATAAAATTAACCCTCATTAATACATATAAACATAATGTAATTATTAATAAGTATAATAGAAAACAAAAATCACAAATACTCATAATCCCTATTTCCATTCCTATTCAAACTATTTGTAAATCATATAACCTAATACACGGAATGATTTTGCTGTTTCGACTTTATGGTTTCTTGTTTAGTATAATATTTTTTTTTTTTACAATTTTCCGCATCAACCAATAACACACCGAACTAAACACTTTATATAGAACATAATCTGTATTAGTTTTTGCTATCTTGGTCAAATAATATTTATAATTATCTTTATTTTATCTAATTTCCTTTAAATATTTTTTCTAGATCAATAGGTTGATAGATCTAAATACTAAGATAAAAGAATATTTACTGTATGTGAAATATTATTTTATGATAAGTATATCAACATTCAATTTCCTTTCTTTATCTTCTACAAAAAGATATGATAAGTATCTTCATTATTTTTACTCATAATCCTTTACTTAGAGAGCAACAGGGAAGCATGAGTTTATTAAATTTTTAGTATTTCACCACCCTTATATACAACTAATATCTCCAATTTAAATGACATGATCACTTTCTAGAAAAAATAAATGACATGATCACATCTGATTTCTACTTTCTGACTATTTGAGTTGCCTGAAACTCATAAATATGACAGAATTTTAGCTTAGTGATGTTCAATGTCTTTTTATTGACTAATTAGTTGATCCATGTTTTTTTTTGACTAATGAGTTGATCCAATAGTAATTGTATATTTTCTATTCTTTTTATTTTCACCAAACTCATGAGTTATTTATATCAACGGATGAAAGTAAAACATAACATCTGATATTTTTTTTTCTCTTATCTAATTCTCTAATTTCCTCATATTGACTAATCCGTTGATTCATCAGTAATTGTGAAAGCTCATGAGTTTACTCAATAAGGGCCGGGTGAGAAGAAAACTAGCACTACAAATGAATGAATGGAGAAGCCCGCAATTAAGAGTTAGTGTCCGACAAAAAAAATCACCAAAGAGACAAACAATTGATAAAAGACAAGAAATTTTATGGTGGGGACTCCTCAAGTTTGATTAGTTATGAACTACCAGACGGTGTTAATAAATTATTCTTTTTTATTTCTTAGGGGTTTGTTTATTTACTTTCCTAATCTATCATGTATTTTTTAGGAAATAATTCGGCACATTAATTTTCCATACTTAAATAGTTGAATTATTCCTAATATAATCAAATCTAAAATTAATATTTTTCTTTATTAGAGATTTATTTATTTCTCCAATATACCTTAAGGGTTACTTTTTCCTTCTTATGATTTATTTACTTTCCTAATCTATCATGTATTTTTTAGGAAATAAATCTGCACATTCA
The DNA here is from genome assembly GCA_028386065.3 of Turnera subulata. NCBI lineage: Eukaryota > Viridiplantae > Streptophyta > Magnoliopsida > Malpighiales > Passifloraceae > Turnera > Turnera subulata. The sequence goes on along the minus strand of JAKUCV010002240.1, from coordinate 194,593 downwards.
TTTTTCACACTTAAATGATTGTATTATATCTAATATAATCAAATTTAAAATTAAGTTTATAACTAATTAAATTTGGAGAGTCCTCACCATAAAATTTCTCAAGAAGGAGAGAAACAATTAATAACCAGTAAGAATTTTTTTCAGGTTTCATATTTTTATATAACATATTTAACAAATAGAGAAAAAGATGGTGAGGAGGGACGGAACAAATTTCAAGTTTTTAACAAAATAAAAAAATTTGTCCTTGTTTTCCTCTCTCTCTCTCTCCTCACGCTAAGGTTTCTCTAGGATTTTGGATTAGGGTTAGATAGATCATTTAGGTTCCCCTTACATTTGGTATGAGCTCGACCCCTTCTTAAGGTTTCTTCTCATGTTATTTGCGTGTCTTGGTTTTGTTGTTGGGTTTCGTCGTTTCGGAGTTTTTTTGTCTAATATCTTCCTAGGGTTCACCGTGTCTTGCCTCCCTTTATAACAGCCCGGGTAAAATTTTTGATTTTTACCGGGACTGTAGAAGTTGATTTACCGTGATTACTGTTGAATTAATCTCGGGTAATTAATTCAAGGTAAATCGGGAGTCGTTTTTCGTAACCGAGAGTTTTCCCGCGCTCAGGAGCTTCTTCCTGACTAACCGAGCCTCGGTTTCCAGTTCCGAGACTTGGACGACGTTCAGGGGAATTAATCGGATTTTCCGAGCCCAAGTTGTATTTTTGGACTCGGGACGAAATTTGTCGGAAAGACGGGAGTATTCCTGCGTCTACGAGATTCCGACGCGAGAATCCGGACCGGCCATATGAGTTTTGCCCCGAGCCACTCTTCCTTCTTTTTCCTTCCTCTTCCTCTTTCCCGGCTACGTTTTTCCTCTCTTCCGGTTTTTCCCGGCCACGTGGGCCCCACTTCTCTTCCCTCTTCTTTTTCTTCTTTTCCTTCTTTCTTCTCTTTCTCCTTTCTCTTTTTTTTTTCTTTCTTTTCTTCTCCTTCATTTCTCCCAGCCGCCGGCCCTTTCGTTTCTTCTACTTTCCCGTGAATCGCCGGCCCCCACCTTTTCTTCTTTTATTTTTTTTCTCTTGTCATTTCCTCTTCACCTTTATTTCTTATCTTCTCCTGACGAGCCTCACACCCTTCCCCTGCACTCTCCCTCTCTCTTTTTCTTCCTCAATTCCTCTTCCTCCCCCATCTTCGTCTTCTCTGCCGCCATCAACATCTTCATCACTTATCTTCTCCTCTGCTTTCCCCAAATCCGCCGCCACTACCAACCACCCACCACCTCCATCTCCCTTCCTCTCCCTCACAAGTCTCTCCCACCACCGACGCCCTGTGTCGCCACCACGACCCCCAGCCGCCTTCTTCCCCACCGACGAGCCGCGCCGCCACCTCCCAGAAACCAACACCCATCCTCCTCCTCTGTTCTCCTCCGCGCGCAGCACCGACGCCGTGACCAGCAACCACCGTGCCCCTGCCTCGCCCCTGGTTTGTCTCACGCCGCCTCCCTCTGCCGAGCAGAGGAGCGTCATCATCGCCGCCGCGTGGGTAAGGACCACGACGACCCCCTTTCCCCTTCTACTTTCTTTAATTTGTTCCCTTCTGGTTGTTGTAATCAGACTTGTTGTTTCGGTTTTGTGTTGACCGGATTTGTTTGGTTGTGTTTGGTTTCTTGTTGAGTGAACCTAGTATGGATGGGTGTGTTTGTTGGGTGATGACGGGGTAGATGTGAACATGGAGGTGTTGTGGAGTTGGGTTAAATTGCTGCAGGATGGAAGCAGTTACTGTTCCGGCGTGAACAGTAACCGCGAGCATCCTTTGCTGCCGTGAACAGTGATTCCGGCGAGGATTCCGGCAGTCTCGGGTCTATTCCGGCGAAGCCTCGGGATTTTCCGGCGAGCCCGGAACCCGACCATAGGGTAATTCCTTGGACTCATATAACACCTTGGCGCGGGTTTGGGCTCGATTGCACAACGGGCTCGGAAACGAGCCGAACGTGCAGAGGCCCATGTTCCCGAGACACATATGCCCTTGACAATTTAATAACGGACCCGATGGACACGTGAAATTACGAATGCTTAATAAATTAATTTGTAAATTAAAAACAATGGTAAATGAATTAATCTATAGATTAAAAAAAAAAGCACCATCTTGGAATTAATTATGAAGTTATAAGTTAATTATAAATACCTAACCCGATGGAATTTACTCTATGACCAAAGTATGTTTTATTTTACTTTTAGAATATCAAGATTTGTATTATTGGCTTGACGGAATACCGTATGATCGACTAATTTAATTATTGATAGTACTATTTCAGTAAAACGGGTTATCAACGGAATATTATTTTGAAGTATTGCTTATCCAAGATTACGATTTACTCACGGTTATAATATCTCGACCACTGATTCTTGCTATTATCGGATATATATATATATATATGAATAGCTATGATATTTATTTATACCGTATTTCGATTATAATAACTTACTACCAATGATGGTATTTTCTATTTAACGGTTTTACCATCGGATATGTTATTTATAAGTATTATTTATTTCATATTGTTAAATAAAGTACGAAGTATTATACGGGCCGTAAATTTATCTACTTACAAATATAATTTCTGCCAGATAACTTGTACAACGTATTTATATATTCTCTTATCTTAAGTGACTAATGGGCCGGGATATCGACTTGAACGTTCGGTTTTGGTTTTAATTTAAAATTAAGAATAATTAGAATATCGATAGGAAACTCGGTATCGGACTTAATTTGAAATTAAGTATAAATGGTAAAATGAATAAAGAGGTTAATTTCATAATAAAGAAATTGGATATAAGGCAAGCCGTATAACGATTTCTAAACTGGTATCATGCATAAACATCTTGTTGGACATCTTGTTGGTGCATTATAAGTGATTATTGTGTTCCTATATGTACGTATAGGGTATCGGGATTTGACCGGATTGCAGTTTCAGAGACATACCAGGTGAGGATGGATAAACCTTGATATGTGCCCGTAATGCTGTGTGTGTATTTCTGTTGTTTGCGTATTTTTGCTGTTTGATGGAACTGCTGAAATGGGTATTGTTGGTTGATTGGCTGCTATATGATTGCTATGGAAACTGTTGATGTTACTGTTGCTATTTGTTGATGTGGACTTGCCATGATGTTATTGAACTATGCTGTTGGTTTGTGATATTGTGAGAAATCATTGAACTGTTGATTGTGTGAATTTGGAAATAAGAAATTGTTGGCTGGTTGAGTTTGAGAAGTGAATTGTGATGATTAAAAGCTGAGGTATGATGATAAGTAATGGGTATGGAAGTTAATTTTGAGATGAGGATATAATTGTCACCTGGAAAAGTAGAGGTACGACCCGACGGTTTGAAAATTAATTCTGAGATGCTATTGTTGGTTACTTGTTTTGGTTGACATGGTGATGACTGTGGTTAGGGTATACCAAATACCCAGTGGCTCGGATATGCCGAATATCCGCGGTGGCTCGGATATGCCGAATATCCGTGGTGGCTCGGATATGCCGAATATCCGGTTGTTCTGATATGTGGGTTGGTTCTTGACCTAGCATCCGGAATTAATTGATAACCTGGTACGACCCTAGCTTGTCAAGTGACGGGGCCCGGAAGATAAAATTGGTAATAAAAATAAGTAATCTTTGGGTCTTGGTTCAGTATTGATCATGATGCGCTTGATATGATTTAGTAGATTCCTCTGTCGTGTTGCTTGTGATGGTTACCTCTGTTGTGTTGGTTGAGTTGTAGTCCGCTGTTATGTTGTTTGTGATATATTCATCTGATTTAATTGTTGTGTTTACCTCGAAAGTGTTATGGTTGAATATATCACTGTTTATCTTTCGTCGGTGAGCATTTCGGACTCACCCCTCGCCTGCGGGGTTTCATCCCGTAGGATGAGATGTTGTTGTACAGGCTTGGTGCATTCCCGACAGGCTGCGGCGTTATCCCTTGGACGGGCTTGGATCCATAGATTGCATGTGTCGCATACAGTGTTAGTGAGTTTAAGTCTTCCGCTGTGCATATTGTTATTGTTGTTGGGCCATTGGGCCGGGATTTATTATTTATGATGTTTTACTATTCTGGGCCGTTGGGCCGAGCTCACACTGTATGCTTGGGTTTATTGGGTCCGGTGGTCACAGTTCCGGCACGTGTTTACTGTGTACGGTAAATACGGGTCGGGGAGTCTCATTTTGGTAGCGGAGCGGGCGTTAGGTCTTGTCGGGCAGTCTATGTGTGTTGTTGTCTTGTTTGCATAGTTCGCTCCAGTTGGTTATTATTTTACATCATTTAGTTAGTGCATTATGGATCCAGTCGAAGGACGCCAGCTGTCGCGGAACATACACATAAGAGGAAAATGATGCCATAATATGCAAAAATACGAATATTATTAATACTGATAATATTGGCAATACAAGAGAAATATTACACTGATTTTTGTTAAAGGGAAATATTAATATTTTGATTGCAAAGGGGAAATAGTACATTGATACTTGATATTTTATAAAAAGGAAAAAAAAACATAGATTTTTGATAATTTATAAAAATAGAAAATACATTAACGGTTCGCAACGACGTTGACACGGAAGCTGTTTGCGTCACTGTTGACGTTGACCGTGACTCTGTCGCTCCAAGAGAGCCACATGCCGCCTCTGTCGCGCTGACCAGGAATCTCGAATCGGTTAGCTTGAGGGAATCGGAGTGGAATCAGACCGTGGTCGTCCCGTGGTTGCCACTGCGTCTCCGTCAGAAGAACCATGTTGGGCTTGTACTGGTTCTTCAAGTCCCTCAAAGTGCGTGAGAACTCCTGTGCACGCCTTGCAACTCCTCTGCAGTTCCACACCAGCAGACGTACCTTTGGCCAGGTTGGAGGTAGCCGAGTCATTCTGGGTATGCTCTGGGCTGTCATTGCGAGCTGGTAGTAAGCGCCTTGCTCCACAGTCTGGCAAGTGGACTCCAGGTTGAACTCTTGAAGCCTATCCGAGATGACGAACATCACGGAGTTTGCTGAGCCGTAGTATGAAGTCCTCAGTGTCCCATGGTCCTCTAGGAAGAACACCTCTTCCATGGGAGTGACGAAGAATCTTGAGGAGTAGAGCTCGTCGACGAAAACTAGTCGTGGCATTCTGCCGAGCTCGTTCGGCAGCTCTTCGGCACGTTCGTTGACCATGCTGTACGCCAGACGGTTTCTCCTGCCGAGATTGGCACCTTCGACGAAGAAGACTGAGGATGGAGCAGGCATCGTCTTTGGACGTGTGGGGGTTTTGTTTTTGGAACGTTGTGGTTTTGCTTTTTCTAAGAGTTTTGTTGCTTTAATGCTTTTGGTGATTTACCCCTCACCGCTCCTTCCTTTATACACTTATGGGGAGCGTGTTTATTGTTTTTGATTTTCAAGATTTGCTTTTTGAATTTTACCGTTGCTTGCATTTATTGCTTTACGCGTTTTCCGGACCCATGCCAGAGTTTTTTTTTCAAGCTTTTCCTAACTCATGATTTTCTTTCGCTCTGGCTACCTTGTCTTTTCTTTTTATGGCCTTTCTATATATCTCTTGCATCTTTTATCACAAGCATCTATGACCGTTGAGGCTAGACGGATGGGGCCGTATCTCGAGTAGAGCGCATGTGCGACAAGCTCACAACTGTTCGGACATCGTGGAGAGATACGAGCCTTGACAGACGTTTTGTCTCATGCGGAAAATGTGAACAAGTGGGTATCGTTTCCTTCGAGGGACACAGGACAATCCCGTGAACATCGCTTTCCGAGTTAACGGATGTCTTCTTCACGAGGTTAACCGACGTTACCGTTAACTGTACGTGTCACGCTTCTCAGGATTGAGAATGGACACGATCAAACTAGAGCGCCGAACATGAAAACATATCTTGTTTTAATTTCTTTTGTTTTGATTTTGGTTAAACGAGTTTGTTTTGTTTTTAACTTCTTTAGGCTGGTTATAATTCGTTTTATCAGTCCTGTTTTTTAACGTCATTATGTTCGATTTTATTTTCATTCATGACGACTTTGTTATGTTTTAAATATTCTGTTTCTTTTCAGATAAATATGAATTTCCATATCTTAATAAGAGAATTTATAATCTAAGAGATTTGTTTTCAAAAAGAAACTTATTTTATTAATTCATAATAGTTTACATCGAAGAAGAAGTACTCTACTGAGTTACTTGCTTCTCTAAGTCTTTTACAAGATTCTGGACATTCCTCAGGTGAGGGAACAGCTCCATGCACGCCAGTTCAATTTGTGCCACCGCCGAGCTGATCTTCCTCAGGGAGACGTTCAGCTGCGTCAACTTCTGTTGCGGAGTGCTGCTTTCAGCTACCGACTTCCCTTTCTTGTCTTCAGTTTTCTTGGGAGCTTGCTTCTTCCGTCGCTTTGGGGAGACCACCATGTGCTCCTCCAGACTGATGATGTTGGTCTTGAACCGTTTCTTTGGAGGCTCTTCATCGGAGCTTGTCGGGAAAGCCTTGCCACCGATGTAGCTGTTGTTCTCGGAGTCTGAAGTCGTTCGAGAACGAAGTGGAGAGTCCATGGCTGAGAGTGAATGTCCCAGCTGTGAGGTTTGGTATTTATAAGCGGATGAGATGTCGCTTAAGGGTATAAGCGGTATCTCATGTTGAGGTTGGACACCTGGCGGAGTGTGCCAGAAGCTTATCGTGGAAGGACCCACGGATAAGACGGAATTTCGGGGACGAAATTCTTTTTAAGGTGGGTAGACTGTAACAGCTCGGGTAAAATTTTTGATTTTTACCGGGACTGTAGAAATCGATTTACCGTGATTACTGTTGAATTAATCTCGGGTAATTAATTCAAGGTAAATCAGGAGTTATTTTTCGTAACCGAGAGTTTTCCCGCGCTCAGGAGCATCTTCCTGACTAACCGAGCCTCGGTTTCCAGTTCCGAGACTTGGACGACGTTCAGGGGAATTAATCGGATTTTCCGAGCCCAAGTTGTATTTTTGGACTCGGGACGGAATTTGTCGGAAAGACGGGAGTATTCCTGCGTCTACGAGATTCCGACGCGAGAATCCGGACCGGCCATATGAGTTTTGCCCCGAGCCACTCTTCCTTCTTTTTCCTTCCTCTTCCTCTTTCCCGGCTACGTTTTTCCTCTCTTCTGGTTTTTCCCGGCCACGTGGGCCCCACTTCTCTTCCCTCTTCTTTTTCTTCTTTTCCTTCTTTCTTCTCTTTCTCCTTTCTCTTTTCTTTTTTCTTTCTTTTCTTCTCCTTCATTTCTCCCAGCCGCCGGCCCTTTCTTTTCTTCTACTTTCCCGTGAATCGCCGACCCCCACCTTTTCTTCTTTTATTTTTTTTCTCTTGTCATTTCCTCTTCACCTTTATTTCTTATCTTCTCCTGACGAGCCTCACACCCTTCCCCTGCACTCTCCCTCTCTCTTTTTCTTCCTCAATTCCTCTTCCTCCCCCATCTTCGTCTTCTCTGCCGCCATCAATATCTTCATCACTTATCTTCTCCTCTGCTTTCCCCAAATCCGCCGCCACTACCAACCACCCACCACCTCCATCTCCCTTCCTCTCCCTCACAAGTCTCTCCCACCACCGACGCCCTGTGTCGCCACCACGACCCCCAGCCGCCTTCTTCCCCACCGACGAGCCGCGCCGCCACCTCCCAGAAACCAACACCCATCCTCCTCCTCTGTTCTCCTCCGCGCGCAGCACCGACGCCGTGACCAACAACCACCGCGCCCCTCCCTCGCCCCTGGTTTGTCTCACGCCGCCTCCCTCTGCCGAGCAGAGGAGCGTCATCGTCGCCGCCGCGTGGGTAAGGACCACGACGACCCCCTTTCCCCTTCTGCTTTCTTTAATTTGTTCCCTTCTGGTTGTTGTAATCAGACTTGTTGTTTCGGTTTTGTGTTGACCGGATTTGTTTGGTTGTGTTTGGTTTCTTGTTGAGTGAACCTAGTATGGATGGGTGTGTTTGCTGGGTGATGACGGGGTAGATGTGAACATGGAGGTGTTGTGGAGTTGGGTTAAATTGCTGCAGGATGGAAGCAGTTACTGTTCCAGCATGAACAGTAACTGCGAGCATCCTTTGCTGCCGTGAACAGTGATTCCGGCGAGGATTCCGGCAGTCTCGGGTCTATTCCGGCGAAGCCTCGGGATTTTCCGGCGAGCCCGGAACCCGACCATAGGGTAATTCCTTGGACTCATATAACACCTTGGCGCGGGTTTGGGCTCGATTGCACAACGGGCTCGGAAACGGGCCGAACGTGCAGAGGCCCATGTTCCCGAGACACATATGCTCTTGACAATTTAATAACGGACCCGATGGACACGTGAAATTACGAATGGTTAATAAATTAATTTGTAAATTAAAAACAATGGTAAATGAATTAATCTATAGATTAAAAAAAAAACACCATCTTGGAATTAATTATGAAGTTATAAGTTAATTATAAATACCTAACCCGATGGAATTTACTCTATGACCAAAGTATGTTTTATTTTACTTTTAGAATATTAAGATTTGTATTATTGGCTTGACGGAATACCGTATGATCGACTAATTTAATTATTGATAGTACTATTTCAGTAAAACGGGTTATCAACAGAATATTATTTTGAAGTATTGCTTATCCAAGATTACGATTTACTCACGGTTATAATATCTCGACCACTGATTCTTGCTATTATCGGATATATATATATATATATATGAATAGCTATGATATTTATTTATACCGTATTTCGATTATAATAACTTACTACCAATGATGGTATTTTCTATTTAACGGTTTTACCATCGGATATGTTATTTATAAGTATTATTTATTTCATATTGTTAAATAAAGTACGAAGTATTATACGGGCCGTAAATTGATCTACTTACAAATATAATTTCTGCCAGATAACTTGTACAACGTATTTATATATTCTCTTATCTTAAGTGACTAATGGGCCGGGATATCGGCTTGAACGTTCGGTTTTGGTTTTAATTTAAAATTAAGAATAATTAGAATATCGATAGGAAACTCGGTATCGGACTTAATTTGAAATTAAGTATAAATGGTAAAATGAATAAAGAGGTTAATTTCATAATAAAGAAATTGGATATAAGGCAAGCCGTATAACGATTTCTAAACTGGTATCATGCATAAACATCTTGTTGGTGCATTATAAGTGATTATTGTGTTCCTATATGTACGTATAGGGTATCGGGATTTGACCGGATTGCAGTTTCAGAGACATACCAGGTGAGGATGGATAAACCTTGATATGTGCCCGTAATGCTGTGTGTGTATTTCTGTTGTTTGCGTATTTTTGCTGTTTGATGGAACTGCTGAAATGGGTATTGTTGATTGATTGGCTGCTATATGATTGCTATAGAAACTGTTGATGTTACTGTTGCTATTTGTTGATGTGGACTTGCCATGATGTTGTTGAACTATGCTGTTGGTTTGTGATATTGTGAGAAATCATTGAACTGTTGATTGTGTGAATTTGGAAATAAGAAATTGTTGGCTCGGATATGATGAATATCCGCGGTGGCTCGGATATGCCGAATATCCGGTTGTTCTGATATGTGGGTTGGTTCTTGACCTAGCATCCGGAATTAATTGATAACCTGGTACGACCCTAGCTTGTCCAGTGACGGGGCCCGGAAGATAAAATTGGTAATAAAAATAAGTAATCTTTGGGTCTTGGTTCAGTATTGATCATGATGCGCTTGATATGATTTAGTAGATTCTTCTGTCGTGTTGCTTGTGATGGTTACCTCTGTTGTGTTGGTTGAGTTGTAGTCCGCTGTTATGTTGTTTGTGATATATTCATCTGATTTGATTGTTGTGTTTACCTCGAAAGTGTTATGGTTGAATATATCACTGTTTATCTTTCGTCGAGCGTTTCGGACTCACCCCTCGCCTACGGGGTTTCATCCCGTAGGATGAGATGTTGTTGTACAGGCTTGGTGCATTCCCGACAAGCTGCGGCGTTATCCCTTGGACGGGCTTGGATCCATAGATTGCATGTGTCACATACAGTGTTAGTGAGTTTAAGTCTTTCGCTGTGCATATTGTTATTGTTGTTGGGCCATTGGGCCGGGATTTATTATTTATGATGTTTTACTATTCTGGGCCGTTGGGCCGAGTTATTGTAGTTCACATTGTATGCTTGGGTTTATTGGGTCCGGTGGTCACAGTTCCGGCACGTGTTTACTGTGTACGGTAAATACGGGTCGGGGCGTCTCACCCTTTGTTTCTTTCCCTCCTGTTATTGTTTTATCTCATGCAGGTCTCTCCTAGGGGTTCTATCTACATTGGCAGAGGGCTTTGGTGGGGTGCGCTGCAAATTTAGGGCTGCTTTGCTTTCTTTTCGGTTTTTCGCGCACGTAGTGTTATGGAGAATGAGCAAGTGTTGAGGGATGGTCGGATAGTGACAAGGCCGGAAGGTGCGGGTATGGGGGACGGAAGGGGATCAGTGGAGGAAGAGGAGGTTTCTATTCTAGAAGAGCCTGAGGAATCACAAACGGAAGCCAGATTGTTTTGTGTCTTTCGTAATGTGTTGGGGCTAAAGCATGTCAATCCTCAGGCTTTTGCTAATGTCATGAAGATAGTATGGAATCCGCTGAAGGGGATTGAAGTTGAGCAGAATAATCGGAACCTGTTCCTATTCAAACTGTTCAGTAAGCGGGATAGACATATGATTGTTGAGGCGGACAAACCATGGTTCTTTGAAAAGCAACTGGTTGTCATGAAGGCTATTTCTGGTGACGAAGTCCTTACCCAAGTGCCGCTTCATGAGGTTCTATTGTGGGTTCAAATGCTTGATATTCATTGAATCAGAGAACGATGAAAAACGTGAGTGGTATTGCTGGAAGGGCTGGGAAGTTCGTTGGATTTTATGAGAAAGGGGCAGTTGGCTGGGGAAAGTTTGTGAGGGCCCGTATTTGGCTTAACACAGACAAGCCTTTGAGGAAATATCTGATGATCTGAAAGGAGGAAGGGCCAATGGTAGAGGTGTGTTTTTGATATGAAGGGATTCCTAACTTCTGTTACATCTGTGGTAAGTTGGGTCACACGTTGAAAAAATGTGACTGTCACAACGAGGACTCGGATGAAGAAGAGAAACATAATTTTGGTGAGTGGCTCAGAGCTTCACTTAGAAAACCGTATAGTGTGAGATTGGAAGCGGTTAGAGAGCCATCTACGGCGGGGAAGGTAAGGGAGTCTGTGAAGGGGGGAGAAGGAAAGGGCAGCTCTTCCACGGCAATGGTGGTGGCCACCCATGCAAAGGAGCAATTATCTGTGCAACTAAATATAATGCTCAACCTCTCTACAGAAAGGGAGAGTGGGAATGCGCTTGGCACTTCTGCGAGACGGATGCTGCAACTTGGCGAGGAAGGTCACCATTCCAAGGCGATTTTGGTGGACTTTAACAGGTCTGCGGTTCAGAAGGCTGATCATAGGGAGCAAGTGCCTAGTGGTGAGGAACTTGTTCAGTGGTTGTCTTTCTCATCTTTCTTAGAAGGGTGTACTAGTGGCAGTAAAAAAGGGTCAAGGCATGGGAAATTCCCTGTTTGCATTGGAGGCTCAGCTTTTCAAAGGTTCGGGGATAGTGGATCAAGTGGTAGCGAAGGAAAATGATTCGGCCAGCTTTGTTTCATCTCCCGAAAACCTGGCATTGGATGTTAGCATGGTGGGTACACAGGCTGAGGAGGACGGAGGGGGGAGTCAGAGGGGTAACCGGTGGAAACGATTGGCCAAAACTGGTACTAGCGACCGTGAGGCTCGCTCGGGAGATGAGTTAGGAAAACAGAAGCTTCTTCCAATGGAGGTGGAGGATATAGAGTGGGAGTCAGGGGAAAAAAGCTAAGGATGGCGAGGGTACTACCTTTCTAAATAATCCGATGGGATGGGTGGAGGCTGTGGAGCAACCCCTGCCAGACGCCATAAAAATTTTAGCCTGGAACTATCTTGGATTGGGGAGTCCACAGTCAGAAACAAACTTGGTCAAGCAACTTCAACTTGACTACCTGAATTTGGTTTTCCTCTCAGAAACCAGACTAAAAACTAATGAGTTTCATAAGTTAAACAACAGGCTTAGATATCTGAATGTGTTGATTATCGATTGTGACGGTAATGGAAGTAGCAGAAGTGGAGGCTTGGCTATACTATAGAAGGATTCATGGATAGTGTCATTGCGCAGCATGTCTCCTCATCACCTAGATGTTCGAGTCAGTTTCTTTAGTGATACAGATATGGAGTGGCGATTTATTGGGATTTATGGATCGTCGAAAAATTAAAATAAATGGAGAACCTGGGATCTTATTTGTCAGTTAAAAGGCACAAGCATCCTCCCCTGGTTGTTAATGGGGGTTTTTAACGAGGTGCTTTATGCATATGAGAAGGAGGGTGGGAGGCTTAGAGACTTCAGATGTATGGAAAGGTTCCGGGAGACCCTAGTAGACTGTGCTCTATCTGACCTCGGTTCCAAGGCCCCATCTTTACGTGGGATAACAACCACGAGGAGGACAGCATTATCAAAGAGAGACTGGATAGGGGGTTAGCAAATGATGCATGAAAGTAGCTTTTTCCTAACTGTGGAATAATTAATCTACCTCGTCAATTTTCAGAGCACTCCCCTTTGCTTTTGAGAGAGAAGTTTGGCCAGCACCTAAGCACAAGAGAGAAGTCAAAAATTTTTAGATCTGAGAAGATGTGGGTGGGTCATGATCAGTTTCGGGCTAAAGTAGAGGATGCGTGGCATTTGTCGTCTTTGGCCTCCAACTCTCAGGACATAACCCAACAGCTTGGATATTGAGCTATGCGCTTTCAAGCGTGGAATGACTACTCCTTTGGCTCGGTGAATAAGTCGTTGCATCGCCTATGGGAGAAGATTTTTGGGCTTCAAGCTCTACCTCCGTCCGAGTCTATTGATGTTGAGATACGATGACTGAGTTTGGAAGTTAATGAGTTAATCAAATCTGAGGAGATCATGTGGGCATAGAGCGCTCGGGGCAGTTGGTGAAAAGAAGGAGATAGAAACACCAAATTCTTCCATGGGAAAGCTAAGCAAAGGAAGAAACGCAATACTTAAGGGGTTATAGGATGAGACGGGCAGTGGCACACCAGACCCGCGAAAGTAAAGACAATCTTGGTAGAATACTTTCAGAATTTTTTTCACTTCTTCGAGTTGCAATGGGTTCGAGGCTTTGCTAGACTGTGTGGAGGAGGTCACCAGTATTATGAATAAGTATCTCGTGCGAGAATTTACCCGTGAGGAAGTTGAGGTGGCTCTTAAACAAATGCACCCCACGAAAACTCCAGGTCCTGATGGTACGTCTGCTTTTTTCTAACAAAAATTCTGGGATATTCTGGGTTCTAATGTTAGTACTCTAGTTCTATATTTACTTCGTAGTAATAGTACTTTTGCAGATTTTAACTCCACATTTATAGTTCTTATTCATAAAGTGTCGAGTCCTGAGTCTTGTGGCCAATTTCGTCTAATTAGTCTGTGCAATGTCTTTTATTAAAGGTCTTAGCCAATCGGTTGAAAAAAGTTTTGCCTTCGGTCATCAGTCTTAATCAAAGTGCTTTTGTCCCAGGTCGGTTAATCACTAATAATGCCCTATTAGCTTTTGAAAATTTTCATTATATGAGGAAAAAGAAAAGAAGCAAGAAGAGGAAACCTAGGACTAAAGATGGACATGAGTAAGGCATATGATAGAGTTAAGTGGTCTTTTCTTGAGAAAATGATGAGGAAACTTGGTTTCCATGAGAGATGGATTGCTTTGATGATGAATTGTATTACTTTAGTCGCATACTCTATCCTGATTAATGGTACCCCGAGTTCAGTGATCAAGCCACAGAGAGGGTTACGCTAGGGTGATCCTCTCTCCCCATATCTTTTTTCTTATATGTGCAGAAGGTTTTTCCGCCCTCATTCAGGCCGCCGGAAGCCGGGGTGCAATCCATGATGATGTTCAGGTTGCTAGAGGAGCGCCAACTATTTCTCACCTATTTTTTGCAGATGATTGCCTTTTGTTTACTAGAGCCACAATCCTGGAAGTGGAGACCATTGTAGGACTTGTGAGGAAGCTTTAGGACAGAGAACCAACTTTAAAAAATCGGAGTTTTCCCTAAGCCGAAATATGGATGAACAGTTTGCAATTGAAGTCCAACAGAGGATGGAAATTAAGGCAGTGGACTGATTTCAAAAGTATTTGGGTCTCCCTAAAGTAGTGGACCGCTCAAAGAAGGCAATCTTCGATTCTATCTGTGATAGGGTGTGCAAAAAGTTGAGTGGATAGAAGGAGACTACTCTTTCGCGGGCTGGCAAGGAGGTATTGATTAAGTTAGTGGTACAGAGTATTCCAACATATGTGATGAGTTGTTTTGAGTTACCGCAAGCTACATGTTAGGACATGGAGAGGGCAACTCGAAGATTCTGGTAAGGGCATGATGAGAGGAATCGTGGAGTCTATTGGCTGTCCTGGGACAAGTTGTGCATGTTAAAGAAACTAGGCGGACTCGGGTTTCGAAAGCTGCACAAGTTTAATCTTTCAATGCTATGAAAAAAGGCTTGGAGGCCCCATAATTTCCCGGTTTCACTACTGGCAAAGATTCTGAATGCGAAATACCACAAGCATGCATCCATCCTCCAGGCAGATGTAAGTCACAATCTAAGCTTCACTTAAAGGAGCATTGTGCATGCTCAGGAGGCGAAGAAGAGGGGTTCGGGTGGGCCATTGGCAACGGTAAAATGGTTGGGCTGTGGACGGATAGATGGGTGGGCGATCAATTATTGGTATCGAATCCTATAAATGGTGTGAGCTTGCCTACAGATGCTAGAGTGAGCGAATTGATTGATGAATCAACATTCCCGTGGCGAACTGAATTGATATCTAATTTGCTTGGACCTTCTATGGTCGATGTTATTACCCTCATACCACTGAGTATTCGCGCGCCGGATGACACAATCTATTAGAGGTTTATGAAAGATGGGAGTTACTCAGTAAGAAGTGGCTATCATTTTCTGATGACCCAGGTGGAGCGACAGAATAATGCGGGTGCAACCTCACTCTCTTTATGGTTGAAGGGGGTCTAGTCCATGCTAGTTCCTCCTAAGGTTCGCTTGCTTTTCTGGCGATTGAGTCATAATTCCCTAGCCACCAAAGACAACCTGCTACTTTGTCAAATTCAAGTAACTCCGGAGTGCCCATTATGTGGTGCTGTTCCCGAATCCAGTCTGCGCCTATTCTGGGATTGAAAATGGGCACAACAGGTTTGGCTTGTATCCTCTTTGTAGGTTCCAGGATCCAATGTTGTCTCCATTCGCGAGTGGCTGATCGAGTTACGGCAAAACATAACTGCTGATGTGATAGGGCATGTGGTCGACACTTTATGGGTGATCTAGAAATCAAGAAACCAAGCTTTCTACTCCATAGGTCCGGGTACACTGAGAGCTTTTGCTTACATAGCTTTGTTGTTGTATCATGAGTTTATCAGAGACGAAGGCAACACTGAACCAGGCCACCAAGCTCAGCACGCCACAACATATGCACTTTGGAAAAGGCCGGCGGAAGGATACATCAAAATTAACTCTGCCGTTGCGTGCAAACTTTAGGACAGTGGCATTGGTGTAGTTGCTCGGGATTGTAGGGGTTCGGTAGTGTTTTGTAGGTACTAACATGTACGAGGAGGTCTTGACCCTTTGTGCGGGGAGGCATTGGCGAGCGGGGAGGGTCTTCTCCATCAACGGCAAAGCTCACAAATAATTGAGGGGGGGCCAACATTAAAAGAAAAGGGTTGGCTGTAAGGTTTGAACCCTTGGTAAAGGTGAAATAACAAAGCATTTTACCACCAAGCCAAGCCTCACTCTATGCAATGTTTGTACATAACATAGTAATAGTGGAAGCCCAGGGGGCCATGGCCCCCCTCAGCACCCCGAGGCGCCGCCACTGTTCTCCATGCCATTCGACGAGGTATCCATACTATTTAGTGGGAGACGGATTGCCATGTATTGGCCCATGCTATCAATTCACAAGCAGTCCTGAACAACCAAGCGTGTCTTGTTAATAAAGATATTATGAGTTTATTTCCTCAATTTGATGTTATTTCACTTTCTCATGTTAAATGTTCCATGAACAAGGTTGCACCTTGGCATTTGAAGGTTCCCGAAATCCCAATAGGTGTGTGTGGGATGAGGAAGCTCTTGATTATATTGAGAGTGATGCATGGTTTCTAGAAAAAATATTTTTAATTAGTATTTGAAATATTTTCTATATATTACACTAGCTTGACCCGATTATCCGAGTATCTACGTTTTGATAGGAATGAAATTAATTCTTTCTATTATATTAGGACTGAAAACGTAATAGTTCATGAGAGAAGCAAATTGGGTGACCAACCTCTTGCCTTGCATTGCAATTGCCGATTGGAATTTCCTATGGTATAATAGCATATATAATTTTTGTGAATCCTATAGGTTTCTCTGGATAATCAATAAATATGGTTGTAACTCTCCTTTCATACCAAAAAAACACAACAATAGAGGGTGCTTATAAGACAAATTATAATACATGAGACAAAAATAAAAGAATATATTTTTTTTTTGAGTTATAATATTTCGAATATTATCATTTCAACACAATAACTATGAAAACACATGAATGAGAAAACTAAAAACAAAGTTGAAGATACTGATCAATTTAAACTATTACATAAAAAGATATAATCTTATACTGAATAGGTAGAATTTCTTCATATATAAATCCTATAAAAATATTGATATATGCGCATAAAAAAATGGTCAGTAAAAAATTAAGAATATTTAAAAGAAATGAAGGTGCCAAAACGTAGATATAGTAGTTATAATCACTCAATGTTCCTCTAAAATCTAAAAGAAGTATTCTTTTTATGGTATGTCTATAAAAGCTAATGTTATTCACTTACATATCACAACTTAGTTAAGAATAAATAAAAAATATTTTTTATATTAGTTACTGTTAGAGGTGGAACTCAAATCCAAAGTCTCTCAAACTTGGGGAGTCCCTATCATAATCAGCACATGATAATAACATAAATCTGAGTATATAATCTTCAAATTTTGTTTCAATGTTGATAAGATTCGAGGATGTGTTATAGAAATAAATAAAGTGTAAATATACTAAAAATGCAAATTATAGTATCATGAAAAATCTAGAATCAGTGATTTGTAAATGTAGGGAGAAAAATCTGGCCACTGCAGCAAAAGGAAAAAAATCAATATTTTTCGTTATCTCACTTGATCAATATGGATTCGTTGGAGGTAGCGGCTTATGGTGGTTATGATAGGCGTCGAACTTGAGATCTCGTGTTGAAAATAATGATTTTGATATGTTGTAATATTTTAAGATGATGCAATTACGTTTTCCATGAGATAAGATTTGATAGAAATTATGATAGAAGTTATAACAGTAATATTGCATTAGAGAGTTATGAACTCTATAAATAGGTTATGTCTCTATGTGTATTTTACATTGTATAATAGGGTGTTATGAGATATATGCAAGTTATGCTTTGATATAATCCTCTTACAATACAAACACTCTTCCTCTTTCCTTATAGATATATTTATAAAATACAACAACGCGGAGTTTTAATGATCTTGAGGGACTAAAGAGTATGAGATATGCCAACAAAAGTATTGTACCATATGCAATATTTTGTGAGAATGACAAGAGTATTGTGCCATATGCAATACTTTGTGAGATATGCCAAAAACCTCATGAAAAAAAAAAGTGCCAGCATTGATTGTGAATACTCTGTGTTGTGAGAAATGCCAAAAACCCATGGAAAAAAAATGCCAGTGCAAATTGTGAATACTATGTTGTGAAATGCCAGGAATGCAAGGCAACAACAAATGTAAGATGTATGAAGTTATGCCCATCATCTACATGTGTGAGAAATATCGAAGTCATGTCAGATCTTTTCCAAAGAAATGACAAAGAAAGACAGAGATGCAAGAGGTACGAGAGAAAGATGCAACAGATGCAAGAGGTACAAGAAGAAGCTACCATTATTATGCATGTTTACAACATCAAAATCAAGGAGTGTTGAAAATAATGATTTTGATATGTTGTAATATTTTAAGATAAACGTGATGCAGTTATGTTTGTCACGAGATAAGATTTTAGAGACGTTATGATAGAAGTTCTAATAGTTATATTATATTGGAGAGTTATAAACTCTATAAATAGGTTGTGTGATATGGTGTTATGAGATATATGTAATATGCTAAGTTATGATTTAATATAATCATGTTATTACACAAACACTGAAACGTTATTACATACATTTTTTTTTATGGAAACGAATTTGTATTACCAGCATGTCATCAAAACAATGACATCTGCAGAAAAGTTACAAACAAAAACCTTTGGGAACAGACCAGAGCTACATAAGCTTGACTTTACATGGGACTCCTTTCCACTGTTTTAAGCTTTTGACACATTATAATACATCGTACACAGAAAAAGGGAATTCTGGTTGCTTCACTTTGATCCAGGTCACAGCATGAAGTAATATGATGTCAAACATTCGCTCCCAATCCACATCCCTTTGCTAAAAAATCTTCTTATTTCTACCAAGCCAAAGGCTCCATAGAGTCGCACAGCATACAATCATCCAAAAAGACCTTGACCACCTCGAGCCTGCAAGATAGACCCATTGGATATATAGATCCTCAAGGCAATGAGGCATACACCAAGCAATCCCCCACCAGCGACACAATCTAGACCACAGCTTCCACGAATCTCGGCAATGCAGCAGAAGATGGTCTCAGGTTTCAACCTCGACCGAGCAAAAGGGCACAATGCTTCCTCCCAATCAATGATATTGCGACATGGAAGTGAGTGTTTCGTTACAATCCCGTACCTGAAAGCGAGCCATAGAAAACACTCCACTTTTGAAGGCGCTAAACCAATCCAGACATTCGGCTTAGGTTCAACAGGAGGGTAGGCTAAGAAGAATGACAAATACCTGTCTTTTGCTGAGTATTCTCCATCTTTGTTCCCGATCCAACACCAACTATCCTTTTTGTTATCAAGGAGGCAGATATTCTGCAATTTAGAGTTAATAATATCCACCTCACCCTCTTCCAGGGCCTTTAAAACCCAAGTCCCATTATTCATATGGATCGACTCCTTTACTACCTCATCTTGGTTACATGCTAAGGAGAAAAGTCTAGGATGAGAATCCTTCAACACCTCATTATTGAGCCAACGATCATGCCAAAACCTCCATCTACCTCCATCTCCTAAGATTGGCCGAATTGAATCTGCAAGACCTCCGTAATTCTTCCCATCGTCGCTAACCTTCACTACATCCCTCCAACCTCGGGAAATATTATTGTCATCGAAAGATGGCCATGAGGCCGCACTCACACTTCTGTAATAATCAGAAATCAAAGTAACCCATGCTGGAGTCGAATTGAGAGGCAAATCAAAAGTAATATACCTACACATCCACTTAAACAATAGGCTTTTGTTTTTCTCATGAATTGACTTAAGTAATAGGTGTTATGAGATATATGCAATACGCAAAGTTATGCTTTAATATAATCCTGTTACAACACAAACACTCTTCTTCTTCCCTTATAGATATATTTATCAAATACAACAACATCTCGCCTTGAGCGGAACCAAATTATTTAGGGTTAGGATCAGTGTAACGCCCCAAAATTCGTTAATTGATTTTTCCGGAATTTTCAAAATTTTCGGTATTTAATTCCAATTTGCCCTTGCAAAATTTTCGGTATTCAGGTTAAGGAAATTAATTTATTTTCCTTGGAAATATAAATTTTCAAGTCGGAATTTGTCCTTGGTTCGGGTTTTGTTGCAGTAAATGTGTCTCGGGGCTTGACGCGGAGTTTATAGTAGTTTGGGTCGAAACTACGTCGTTTTGGGGAAAGGAAGAAAAAAAAAAAGAACGTTGACTGGCCAGGGCGGGTTGACCGCGCCTAAGCCAAAACGAAACGACGTCGTTTTGGCTAGGCCGGCCAAACCCTAGCCCTCCTCCTTTTCTTTTCCCTTCTCTTTTTCTCCATTCTTTCTCTTCTCTTCCCTTCCCTTTTCTCTCCCGGCCGCCTCCACACTCCCATTCCCTCTCTTCTCTCGTTTTTCCAAACCGCTGCCATCAATCCTCCCCTTCTCACTTCCTCATCTTCTCCATCCTTTCCTTCGGGCCGTCACCCTAGCACACGCCGTCGCCGTTTGGGTCGTGTCGTTGCTGCAATACACGGGAGGGTCTCGACCCGTGCGTGGTCTGGGTCGCGAAGAGGAGCCGACGCTGCATCTTCCCCTCCTCGCATCGTAGCACGCCATGTCGAGGACGAGAGTCCAGAACCGGTGCGAGGGTGTGGCCGTGACGGGGAGTGGCTGCGGTGTAGTCGCGAGGAGTCGCCACCACCTGGTAAGCCTCTCCGTTTCCCCTGTTCCTTCTTCCTCTTCCTTTTTGATTTTGGGGGCCGATTTATTAATCGGGGTTTGTTGTGGAGTTGTGGTAAATCCGGATTGGGTGGTGTGTTTTTCTTGTGATGTCGGGCTCGGTGCTTGGAGGCTCGGGCGACTTGTGATGGACTCAGGGACGAGCCGTGGTGTTGTCGTCGCGCCCCTGCACCGGCATCACTTGGTAAGTTGCCGACTTCCCTTTCTCTTCCTCTTTTTTCTTCCCCTTTCATTTTTCTGGGTTCTTTGTTTGGTTGATAACCGGATATGTTGGCTCTTGGTGTCGGGGGTGACTGCTCTTGTTGGCCGGTTGTTGCTTTGGCGGCGGGATCTGAGGGTTCTGGCTTGAGGTTATTCTAGCAGCAGCTCGATGTGATGAAACACGGGCTGCGTGTGTCGTTTCCGCAGGGAGGTTCGAGGCTTGGCCTCGGATCTGTTTCGACAGTACACGTACGCCAATTCGGTAAGAACCCGGGTCTTCCTCTTTTCCTTTCAGGTTGTTCTTAATGTTTGGTGCTTGAAAGGATTGTGTGCTAGGTTTGGGGTTGTTGATTTGAGTTCGACAGATTGACTACAGATTGGGGCAGGTTGCTGTGAATTTTCTGGTTTCTCGGGTGGCTGTTCCGGTGAGGGTGACCGGAATCCGGCGAGACGTGTACTGTTCCGGCGAGCTTGGCCGGAATCCGGCGGGTCGAGGCACTGTTCCGGCGAGATGATGAATTTTCCGGCAATACGTGGTAATTCTCGGGCTTTGATGCGAATTTCGGTTTTTGTACTATCTTGTAGTGTAAATGCATTTAATATGTGCAAATTTGTAATAATTGAACTTTAGTGGAATTCGGGAGTTGCGAGTTGAGAGTGCGTGGCCGGAATATATTTCCGACGCATCTTGAATCGTTAGGCCGAAAAGGTTGGGCTCGGGAGTTTAATTTGTCACGACTATGTTAACGGGCCGAGTCTAGGCCCAATAAATGTTAAGAGGAGTGTGTATGGGCTTTAGGCCCAATAACTAATGAAGTGGGCTTTAGGCCTAATGGCTTGTAATTGAGATGGGCTTTAGGCCCAATAAAATGTAATTAATTTAAATGGATTTTAGGCCCAATGGTTTTGGGAGTTGGGCTCTAGGCCAATGACTATTATGGGAATGGGCTTTAGGTCCAATGGATAATTAAAACTAACAACTATTATGGGTATGGATCTTAGGCCCAAAGGTGAGTTAAACCTAATGTTTTAATTAAGCGGACCTTTAGTCTTGGACCAAGATTATGAGATTGTTTGGGTTTGGCCTTGATGGTTAGTAACGGGCCTTAGGCTACGGGATAAACTCAAGATCATACATTAACATGCATTTATTTATTTGTGATGGGTAAGCATCTTATATGATGTGTATATTCGTAGGACGTTATGGATATAGGATTGTTGAGGCGGGTTAAGGCTTTGGCTTCCGGGACAATTATTATGGCCAATGTGAGGACTTATAAACCTTTGTATGCATTACTGCCTACAATGCTCGGTTAATTATTTTGGTATATAAAGTGGTATTAATTGTTGGTCTTGAATGCTGTATGCATGCTTGCCTGATGTGCTGATGTTGTTAATTGCAAGTGTATATATTGATGATATCTTTGATGCGGTATGCCTGATTAAGTGAATTGTGTGCCGGTGTAATATGATATGCCAGTTGAGCATGTTTGTTTGTTATGCTAAATAACATGATTTATGGTTTTGTGTTTGTGTGGTGGACTGTGGGCTGGAGGCCCGGACTTAAGAATAAGACCCTCTTCCAGGGCCTTTAAAACCCAAGTCCCATTATTCATATGGATCGACTCCTTTACTACCTCATCTTGGTTACATGCTAAGGAGAAAAGTCTAGGATGAGAATCCTTCAACACCTCATTATTAAGCCAACGATCATGCCAAAACCTCCATCTACCTCCATCTCTTAAGATTGGCCGAATTGAATCTGCAAGACCTCCGTAATTCTGCCCGCCGTCGCTAACCTTCACTACATCCCTCCAACCTCGGGAAATATTATTGTCATCGAAAGATGGCCATGAGGCCGCACTCACACTTCTGTAATAATCAGAAATCAAAGTAACCCATGCTGGAGTCGAATTGAGAGGCAAATCAAAAGCAATATACCTACACATCCACTTAAACAATAGGCTTTTGTTTTTCTCATGAATTGACTTAAGTAATAGGTGTTATGAGATATATGCAATACGCAAAGTTATGCTTTAATATAATCCTGTTACAACACAAACACTCTTCTTCTTCCCTTATAGATATATTTATCAAATACAACAACATCTTGCCTTGAGCGGAACAAAATTATTTAGGGTTAGGATCAGTGTAACGCCCCAAATTTCGTTAATTGATTTTTCCGGAATTTTTAAAATTTTCGGTATTTAATTCCAATTTGCCCTTGCAAAATTTTCGGTATTCAGGTTAAGGAAATTAATTTATTCTCCTTGGAAATATAAATTTTCAAGTCGGAATTTGTCCTTGGTTCGGGTTTTGTTGGAGTAAATGTGTCTCGGGGCTTGACGCGGAGTTTATAGTAGTTTGGGTCGAAACTACGTCGTTTTGGGGAAAGGAAGAAAAAAAAAAAAGAACGTTGACTGGCCAGGGCGGGTTGACCGCGCCTAAGCCAAAACGAAACGACGTCGTTTTGGCTAGGCCGGCCAAACCCTAGCCCTCCTCCTTTTCTTTTCCCTTCTTTTTTTCTCCATTCTTTCTCTTCTCTTCCCTTCCCTTTTCTCTCCCGGCCGCCTCCACACTCCCATTCCCTCTCTTCTCTCGTTTTTCCAAACCGCTGCCATCAATCCTCCCCTTCTCACTTCCTCATCTTCTCCATCCTTTCCTTCGGGCCGTCACCCTAGCACACGCCGTCGCCGTTTGGGTCGTGTCGTTGCTGCAANGTTGAGGCGGGTTAAGGCTTTGGCTTCCGGGACAATTATTATGGCCAATGTGAGGACTTATAAACCTTTGTATGCATTACTGCCTACAATGCTCGGTTAATTATTTTGGTATATAAAGTGGTATTAATTGTTGGTCTTGAATGCTGTATGCATGCTTGCCTGATGTGCTGATGTTGTTAATTGCAAGTGTATATATTGACGATATCTTTGATGCGGTATGCCTGATTAAGTGAATTGTGTGCCGGTGTAATATGATATGCCAGTTGAGCATGTTTGTTTGTTATGCTAAATAACATGATTTATGGTTTTGTGTTTGTGTGGTGGACTGTGGGCTGGAGGCCCGGACTTAAGAATAAGACCCTCTTCCAGGGCCTTTAAAACCCAAGTCCCATTATTCATATGGATCGACTCCTTTACTACCTCATCTTGGTTACATGCTAAGGAGAAAAGTCTAGGATGAGAATCCTTCAACACCTCATTATTGAGCCAACGATCATGCCAAAACCTCCATCTACCTCCATCTCCTAAGATTGGCCGAATTGAATCTGCAAGACCTCCGTAATTCTGCCCGCCGTTGCTAACCTTCACTACATCCCTCCAACCTCGGGAAATATTATTGTCATCGAAAGATGGCCATGAGGACGCACTCACACTTCTGTAATAATCAGAAATCAATGTAACCCATGCTGGAGTCGAATTGAGAGGCAAATCAAAAGCAATATACCTACACATCCACTTAAACAATAGGCTTTTGTTTTTCTCATGAATTGACTTAAGTAATAGGTGTTATGAGATATATGCAATACGCAAAGTTATGCTTTAATATAATCCTGTTACAACACAAACACTCTTCTTCTTCCCTTATAGATATATTTATCAAATACAACAACATCTCGCCTTGAGCGGAACCAAATTATTTAGGGTTAGGATCAGTGTAACGCCCCAAATTTCGTTAATTGATTTTTCCGGAATTTTCAAAATTTTCGGTATTTAATTCCAATTTGCCCTTGCAAAATTTTCGGTATTCAGGTTAAGGAAATTAATTTATTCTCCTTGGAAATATAAATTTTCAAGTCGGAATTTGTCCTTGGTTCGGGTTTTGTT
>JAKUCV010002240.1:73788-166915 GCA_028386065.3 Turnera subulata | reverse complement strand
GCATGTGGGCCTGTGATGGCCGGTTCTACCTCCCTCCTTCTACCTCCCCCTTTCTACCTCCCTCTTTCTCTCTGTCTCTCTCTCTCTCTCTATGGATATGTTGGGCTTCGTGCCTGGTTTATTTGGGCTTCGTGCCTAGTTTATTTGGGCTTATGCCTGGTTGTCTCATGAGACGGGACCGAGCTCGACGCACACAGTAGAGGGCCCTAATAAAATATTTAAACCTAATATCAAAGAAAATAAGATAAGGAATGATAAGTTGTGGTTGAAGTCTGGTAATGACTTGTGTGTGTATTGAGACTTTTTTGTGCTCTGTGTTTGCTGTTGCCTGAACCGGTGTATTTGTAGTTGATTTGTTTTGTATATTATTGGTTTATTTGTCTGTGGTGAGACAGTGGTTGGTCTCACCCCCTCACAGTCTTTTCAGGTTAACTGCTGGTTGAGCAGTGGTGCATGTCAGCAGGTGGCGGTGCTTTCCTCTCCTCGGGTCGGATCCATAGAGTCCACTGCATACTTGTTATCTTATGTTTAGTCTTCCGCTGCATACACGTTGTTGTGTAATTTGTTGTATAAATGTTCATTGATTTTGTTGTTGATATTGTATCTCGGGGAGAAGGGCATTTTGGTCACTTCACATGATGTATATTCTTTAATGAATAATTTGGGATACGGGTTTCCCGGGAATGATAAGGGCAATTTGGTCAACTTATAATTAATTTGTAATTTATATTAATAAATTGGGACACGGGCGTTTCAGTTGGTAGCGGAGCAGGCTGTAGATCTTTTGGGATGTGAGAATACGTTTGTGCTCTTATGTGCATGAGTCTGCTTCTTTCTGTGTTGTCTGTTGCATAGTCATATGCATTCATATAGTGAGTCGTACTATGGATCCGGTGGAGGACACGCACATGCTGAGGGTCGGAGTGACCCGGTATTATTGTGTAAATGATATGCTTACCTTTACAGCTTAGGCTGTAGTAAAGATTATGTTGTGGTTTATCCACTGATCTATTAGGGTCGGTGTAGACTCTTGAATCTTGGTTTATGTTCCTTGTCTATGACGAACTGGCCAAATGCAAGAAAGAACCATCAATTTGTTTTTTGGATGTTATGTCTGTTAAGAGATGATCTGATATGATCCTTGTGATCTTGGTGATCAAGTTATTCGTGGTTTGATTATATAAACGTGAGGAATTGTAGTTACTTGTGGAATTATTTTATGGCTAGATCTTGTTCGGAGTGCGAGATGATTTCTTGAACTAATTTGAGGATTGATCTAATGGTATATTTGGGGAAATGCATTTTGATGATATTTGAGGTGCTTAACTTTGTTGAGGTTATAGTCCATGTGTTGGAGACAACGCTGATAGTATGTTCATATTGAGGTTTGATTCTTTTGAGGTGATCTCGAGAACTGTGATCTAGTTGCTAGTTTGTTAAATTACGTGATGCGAAGTACGTTGATGTTTTAGGTTCTTTATCAAAGAAATTTTGGTGTTCGAGTTAGGAATGACTTGAGGAATATTTATGAATATGTGTTATGAAAGGATGTTTGGGGTCTCAAGGAATTCATGATATAGAATTAGATTATGAAGTTTTGGTAATGAGTGGTTTCTAGTGTCTAAGGTATGATCCGGGATAAATACGATTTCGGTTGAATTAGTGTGAGAGAAAGTAAATACTTTGTGATTCAGAACATAAAATACGTTATGGATTGTTGATCTTGAGGTATTCACAATGGGAGTGATGATCTGTTATTTAGGTAACAACTTGGGGTTCTGTGATAGAGGATATGTGTAATGGGTTAAAAGATTGGATGTATTTTTGGCTGATTGATGATAAAAGAAACGGTTTATGGGTTCTAGTAGCAACATGGTTGATTATGATTGGATAAGATTCTTTGTTTAGAGCTTTGATCTTATGATCTATTGATCATGTTAGACTCAGTTGATGCTTGACTTGGGTATATTGGAGTTCTTGCTTGGAAATGTATTTGATGGACATGATGGTTCTACTTGGTGGTTTGGCCGACGGTATTTAGATACCGGGTGACACTTGTTTGTGTCAGCTAAGCACTTGGTTGCTTGACTTATCTTGCAATTTCGAGGACGAAATTTTGTTAAGTGGGGTAGAACTGTAACGCCCCGAATTTCGTTAATTGATTTTCCCGAAATTTTCAAAATTTTCGGTATTTAATTCCAATTTTGCCCTTGCAAAATTTTCGGTATTCAGGTTAAGGAAATTAATTTATTCTCCTTGGAAATATAAATTTTCAAGTCGGAATTTGTCCTTGGTTCGGGTTTTGTTGGAGTAAATGTGTCTCGGGGCTTGACGCGGAGTTTATAGTAGTTTGGGTCGAAACTACGTCGTTTTGGGGAAAGGAAGAAAAAAAAAAAAAGAACGTTGACTGGCCAGGGCGGGTTGACCGCGCCTAAGCCAAAACGAAACGACGTCGTTTTGGCTAGGCCGGCCAAACCCTAGCCCTCCTCCTTTTCTTTTCCCTTCTCTTTTTCTCCATTCTTTCTCTTCTCTTCCCTTCCCTTTTCTCTCCCGGCCGCCTCCACGCTCCCATTCCCTCTCTTCTCTCATTTTTCCAAATCGCTGCCATCAATCCTCCCCTTCTCACTTCCTCATCTTCTCCATCCTTTCCTTCGGGCCGTCACCCTAGCACACGCCGTCGCCGTTTGGGTCGTGTCGTTGCTGCAATACACGGGAGGGTCTCGACCCGTGCGTGGTCTGGGTCGCGAAGAGGAGCCGACGCTGCATCTTCCCCTCCTCGCATCGTAGCACGCCATGTCGAGGACGAGAGTCCAGAACCGGTGCGAGGGTGTGGCCGTGACGGGGAGTGGCTGCGGTGTAGTCGCGAGGAGTCGCCACCACCTGGTAAGCCTCTCCGTTTCCCCTGTTCCTTCTTCCTCTTCCTTTTTGATTTTGGGGGCCGATTTATTAATCGGGGTTTGTTGTGGAGTTGTGGTAAATCCGGATTGGGTGGTGTGTTTTTCTTGTGATGTCGGGCTCGGTGCTTGGAGGCTCGGGCGACTTGTGATGGACTCAGGGACGAGCCGTGGTGTTGTCGTCGCGCCCCTGCACCGGCATCACTTGGTAAGTTGCCGACTTCCCTTTCTCTTCCTCTTTTTTCTTCCCCTTTCATTTTTCTGGGTTCTTTGTTTGGTTGATAACCGGATATGTTGGCTCTTGGTGTCGGGGGTGACTGCTCTTGTTGGCCGGTTGTTGCTTTGGCGGCGGGATCTGAGGGTTCTGGCTTGAGGTTATTCTAGCAGCAGCTCGATGTGATGAAACACGGGCTGCGTGTGTCGTTTCCGCAGGGAGGTTCGAGGCTTGGCCTCGGATCTGTTTCGACAGTACACGTACGCCAATTCGGTAAGAACCCGGGTCTTCCTCTTTTCCTTTCAGGTTGTTCTTAATGTTTGGTGCTTGAAAGGATTGTGTGCTAGGTTTGGGGTTGTTGATTTGAGTTCGACAGATTGACTACAGATTGGGGCAGGTTGCTGTGAATTTTCTGGTTTCTCGGGTGGCTGTTCCGGTGAGGGTGACCGGAATCCGGCGAGACGTGTACTGTTCCGGCGAGCTTGGCCGGAATCCGGCGGGTCGAGGCACTGTTCCGGCGAGATGATGAATTTTCCGGCAATACGTGGTAATTCTCGGGCTTTGATGCGAATTTCGGTTTTTGTACTATCTTGTAGTGTAAATGCATTTAATATGTGCAAATTTGTAATAATTGAACTTTAGTGGAATTCGGGAGTTGCGAGTTGAGAGTGCGTGGCCGGAATATATTTCCGACGCATCTTGAATCGTTAGGCCGAAAAGGTTGGGCTCGGGAGTTTAATTTGTCACGACTATGTTAACGGGCCGAGTCTAGGCCCAATAAATGTTAAGAGGAGTGTGTATGGGCTTTAGGCCCAATAACTAATGAAGTGGGCTTTAGGCCTAATGGCTTGTAATTGAGATGGGCTTTAGGCCCAATAAAATGTAATTAATTTAAATGGATTTTAGGCCCAATGGTTTTGGGAGTTGGGCTCTAGGCCAATGACTATTATGGGAATGGGCTTTAGGTCCAATGGATAATTAAAACTGACAACTATTATGGGTATGGATCTTAGGCCCAAAGGTGAGTTAAACCTAATGTTTTAATTAAGCGGACCTTTAGTCTTGGACCAAGATTATGAGATTGTTTGGGTTTGGCCTTGATGGTTAGTAACGGGCCTTAGGCTACGGGATAAACTCAAGATCATACATTAACATGCATTTATTTATTTGTGATGGGTAAGCATCTTATATGATGTGTATATTCGTAGGACGTTATGGATATAGGATTGTTGAGGCGGGTTAAGGCTTTGGCTTCCGGGACAATTATTATGGCCAATGTGAGGACTTATAAACCTTTGTATGCATTACTGCCTACAATGCTCGGTTAATTATTTTGGTATATAAAGTGGTATTAATTGTTGGTCTTGAATGCTGTATGCATGCTTGCCTGATGTGCTGATGTTGTTAATTGCAAGTGTATATATTGATGATATCTTTGATGCGGTATGCCTGATTAAGTGAATTGTGTGCCGGTGTAATATGATATGCCAGTTGAGCAAGTTTGTTTGTTATGCTAAATAACATGATTTATGGTTTTGTGTTTGTGTGGTGGACTGTGGGCTGGAGGCCCAGACTTAAGAATAAGATATTAAATTCCACACAACACTGTTGAATCATAACGTATGGAATAACTCCTTAAGCGTAATTAAATAACATACAATAATAAGTCTACTGTGGGGCTGTTGACCGGTTGGTTCGAGCGGGAAGTAATACCCCTCGGGATGGCATGCGGATTTGCATGTGGGCCTGTGATGGCCGGTTCTACCTCCCTCCTTCTACCTCCCCCTTTCTACCTCCCTCTTTCTCTCTGTCTCTCTCTCTCTCTCTATGGATATGTTGGGCTTCGTGCCTGGTTTATTTGGGCTTCGTGCCTGGTTTATTTGGGCTTATGCCTGGTTGTCTCATGAGACGGGACCGAGCTCGACACACACTGTAGAGGGCCCTAATAAAATATTTAAACCTAATAACAAAGAAAATAAGATAAGGAATGATAAGTTGTGGTTGAAGTCTGGTAATGACTTGTGTGTGTATTGAGACTTGTTTGTGCTCTGTGTTTGCTGTTGCCTGAACCGGTGTATTTGTAGTTGATTTGTTTTGTATATTATTGGTTTATTTGTCTGCGGTGAGACAGTGGTTGGTCTCACCCCCTCACAGTCTTTTCAGGTTAACTGCTGGTTGAGCAGTGGTGCATGTCAGCAGGTGGCGGTGCTTTCCTCTCCTCGGGTCGGATCCATAGAGTCCGCTGCATACTTGTTATCTTATGTTTAGTCTTCCGCTGCATACACATTGTTGTGTAATTTGTTGTATAAATGTTCATTGATTTTGTTGTTGATATTGTATCCCGGGTAGAAGGGCATTTTGGTCACTTCACATGATGTATATTCTTTAATGAATAATTTGGGATACGGGTGTCCCGGGAATGATAAGGGCAATTTGGTCAACTTTTAATTAATTTGTAATTTATATTAATAAATTGGGACACGGGCGTTTCAATCAGCCCTCCATTGGGTAAAAAAAAATCAATATTTTTCAATTGCATCTTTGAGTGAAAATAAGACATTGAGAGCCAAAAATTATGGAGAAATATTTGACTTGAATATTTACTGTTGAATTTTACCAACAAGGAGAAGTTCATCTTTACATGTTGGCTTGGTAGTTATAGTACGGATCATACAAATTATGATGCCCGTGAAGACGCTCTTCGTCGGAGTACTGTGCTTTATAAGATAAATCTTGTATAATTTTATGTGGTAGGTTAAGGGAAATTCTTATGTCAAAATTTTGTTATACTTTTATTCGTTTAGATCTTCAACTATGTAGTTTGTCTAGATTTGTTTACATGAATGATGAATGAAGAATGCCAATTTTCTAAAAAAAATAATAACTAAGTAATATAAACTAATAATAATATATTATCCATTTTGTTTGGTACAACGGAAAAAAAAACTAAGTGCACGACACTACAGCACCAGTTATATCAGAACGCAAAAGATCAGCCAGTGCAGATGGGGTCTACCAAAAATAAACTTGGTTCTTCTGAGACGAGCCCAATTTCGCCAAAAAATCAGCACAGGTGTTCCACTCGCAGTAGATATAGTGAAGTGTACATTGCCGGTCTCGGTCAACGAGCACCTTAATGTCCAAAGCTAGAGCAACGGATGGTGAAAAGCACCACATTCCCGATAACCCTGCTCCAAAGCCAAGATAAGACCATGACGAATCGCAAAAAGTTCAGCCAAGACAATTACAACTAGGGATGGCAGCGGGGCGGAAAAAAGTGGGGGTGGAGGAATCCTCGTCCCATCCCCGCGACCTAAAACTATCCCCATCCCCATCCCCATTCCCCGCGGCGGGGGAATTTTGTCCCCATCCCCGCTCCCCGCACTACCCACGGATCCCCACGGGTCCCCACGACTCAAATTGTTCATGTTTAAATATTTACAAGAAAGATTGAACTTTAGTTCCAAGTCATTACAAAATACATAATGTAAATACAAATTATATTTCACTATCTAACAAACACTGCATATTACCACGGAAATTTAAAATATAACCAACATGATAATAGAAAATACAATAAAAGTAAGTGAATTTAACAGAACTTGTGGTCTATATTATATTATTATTTTATTTTTTTTGATTTGTATTTGAACAAAATGACTAAAAATCATATATGGAGTATTAACTAGAGGGATAAAATGGTCATTTTATATATTTGCGGATCCCCGCGGGGCGGGTGCTATGATCCCCATCCCCATCCCCAAATTAGTCTCGGGTTGAAAATCCTTCCCATCCCCGTCCCTACGGGTCAATAATCGTCTCCATCCCCACGGCGGGGAATCCCACGGATCCTCGGGACATTGGGAATTTTTGCCATCCTTAATTACAACAAAGCCAAGCTGAACAGAAAACTCACATATCCCCCACATAAGTGATTGCGCAGAAGCCAACCCGCTTCAGGGTTGCCAAGCACACTCGCATCCATATTAATCTTCATACAATGAGGAGGAGGAGGACACCATGAAACCCATTGAGCCAATCGCGCACCAATAAGGAGAGACACCAGAAATGCAGCGTGGTATTCGTCTGCTAATTTGGAGGCCATCCCAACTAGGGTGACTGGGGAGTAATAGTTCTCTCAAATACGAACGGGTTTCGACACACCAAATTCGCCAACAAAGAACAAAAAAGAAACTTGGCCAGTCTGTCCGACTCGTGCACATTACTATCAAATCACAAGAGAAAATCAAGCCCATAAAATTTCTCGCGACTATGCACTGGTGCCACCAAATCCCACACAGCCCGAACACGATTACACGCAGCAAATGGTCAATGTCCTCCTCTACCAAACCGTGAGCTGCACAAATGCCATGGGTCACCATTCCCAATCTGAGGCGCCTCGCATATGTAAGTGTTGGAAAAATTAAAGCGTGTTCAACAAATAACTTTGCACAGCGGAATGAAAAGAAGTAGAAGACTGACCTCAACCTGGAGCTTTTGTAGATAACCTGTAGATTACTTGATGAATATTCCTCAGCCAAGAATCAATATTGGTCAGGAGTCTAATCACCTGATTAACAGGAAAGAGACCCACAACTCACAACCTAAGAGCCTTGTTAGTGTTTTGAGAAATTACTCAAAGTGTGTGTTTAGGAGAAGACCAGAGGCAAAACACATTCACCTATGTCTGCTATTCGTCCAAAAACCCTGATCCCTGTTTTAAAAGAGAGCCACACTCAAGTGATAGGGATAGGGATAGTGGATGCCACCAACGACCCACCGAAAGCTTATCCCATGACTTGTAGTGGATGATAGGTTGAGCACTTAGTTCAATCATGGGTGTTAAAATAACCCATAAACCAATATCTCCCACTCACACATGATGGACATAACCACCTATATCTTCAAAACATTTCATACCAGGCAAATAGGTCGTGTGACCAACATACTAGTAAGAGCTCTTCATTGTACATCTGTTAGGAATATACAATTGCTCAAGTAGAGTAAGTATGTAAGCTCCCCAAATTCATTTAATTGCATGTCTAGAGACACACAGAACTCAAATCTCTGTATGTATTCACAATTATGTTTTACATAAAAACATAAACGACCGTATTGCAAATACAAAAAGAAATGCAATACTCAATGATCTTCCTTTTACTCATAACTTTACATCTTAACTCAGCTGCTTTTCTGACATACCCCGTTGGGTCGTATCCCTCATGACCATTATGAGTACAGCCAAGACAGCAACACTAAGTTAAGGTTTCAAGTAATGATAAAAAGTCACTAAGGGCGCTTGTGAGAAATTGAAAATTTCTCAAGGCTCACACAGTAGGGAAATGAGATCTTCTTCCCTACTCCTTATACGGTCACTCAGCACACATGGTATGAATTCATGTGTCACAGTATTTTACTCCATCCCTTGTTGGAGAGTATGTCATTAATAACACTATGTAGGTAATAGTTCAAACACACCTGTGTTTTTAACTTGGGTCCACCACTCTACTGTTTCTGAACAGAACCCCACCTAGCTTTTGAACAGACAAGATAAAACACTACTCCGTTTCATCTCCGGTCAAATAGTGATTGACCTCATCTTGAACAACATCAAGGCGACAAAATGTTTTAAGTCAGGCTCTTACAGAATAGGAGCTCATCCTATCCTTGACTTAAAACTGTCTTACCCCCATGACACACCTAGTCACAGAGACAGTTACTCGTGTGAGAGAGCTAACCAGTCTGTTAGACATACCTTTGACGAGCATGACACTAAGTCTCCCATCCTACCATATGCACTAAGCATACCCAAATGCATGTACAGAAACATGCATCCTTGTATACATGAACGATTATACATAATAACTAACGTTGGATAATATTCAAGAATTTATTGTGAATATAAAGTCAAGGGAAAAAACAACAATACAATCATATTCAAAGCCTACGCAATCCTATCAGTTCCATATGCCTAGCAAATAAAACTGTGGGGATGGGTTTGGTGAATGAATCAGCCAACATGTCACCAGTAGGAATGTACTTGATATTCACCTCTTTACACGAAACCATGTCCCTAACAAAATTATATCTAATATCAATGTGCTTAGTCTTCCCATGGTACTTCGGGTCTTTCGTGTAAGCAATAGCTGCCTGACTATCACAATAGATGGTCATAGGAGACACAGCCTCATGCACAACTCTCAAATGACCAAGGAATCGTCTTAGCCATACAACCTCTTCTACTGCTGACGATAAAGCCACAAACTCTGCTTCCATCGTCGACAAGGCTATGCATGACTGTTTCTTACTACTCCATGATATTGCACCACTGTTTAGTAAGAATACATAGCCGGAGGTGGATTTTCTCTGATCCAAATCTCCCCCCCAATCGGCATCTGTATAAGCTTTCAAGAAGAACCCATCTCCTTGAAAACTTAAGACGTAATCTGTCGTGCCTTTCAAATACCGAAGTATTCTTTTGACTGCTGTCCAGTGTGCTTTTCTGGGAATGGATTGGTATCTGCTTACCATTCCAACAGCATAACAAATATCTGGCCTGGTACACAACATAGTGTACATCAGACTCCCGACAGCACTGGCATATGGCACTTTTGCCATCCGATCCTTCTCTTCCCGAGTTTGGGGACACATTTGTTGGCTTAGACAATTGCCCTTGGCAATAGGTGTATCCACGGGCTTTGAATCTTCCATACGAAATCGTTCCAAAACTTTGTTGATATAATGCTCTTGTGAAAGAGACAATAATCTTTTGGATCGATCTCTAAGGATTTTAACCCCTAAAATGTATGAAGCTTCGCCCATGTCCTTCATCTCAAAGTTGGAGGACAACCAAGCCTTAATGGATACCAGGAAATCCTTATCATTCCCAGCCAACAATATGTCATCGACGTAAAGTGACAAGATCACAAAATGATCTCCTAATCTTTTGACATATACACAATGGTCCTCATCAATCATGACGAACATGAAATATGTGATGGCTTCGTGAAACCTCAGGTACCATTGTCTAGAAGATTGTTTGAGTCCATAAATGGATCTCATCAGTCGACACAGTTTGTGTTCCTGACCTTTTACAGCAAAACCCTCTGGTTGTTGCATGTAAATTTCCTCTTCTAGATTCCCGTTATGGAAAGCTGTCTTTACATCCATTTGATGTAACTCGAGATCAAGATCTGCCACGATGGCTAAGATCAATCGAATAGATGCAAATCTCACAACAGGAGAGAAAGTTTCCTCATAATCTATTCCTTCCTGTTGTGTGTAACCCTTGGCTACTAGACGTGCCTTATATCTATCGATTGATCCATCAATATTACGCTTGATCTTGAGAACCCACTTGTTCCCAATAGCCTTACGTCCCTTTGGTAAATCTACCAATTCCCAAACTTGGTTAGAATGCATGGAGCCTAACTCTTCATCCATTGCTTTAATCCATTCATCCTTGGCAATACAGGAGATAGCCTCATTATAGTTTTTCGGTTCCTCTTCATCAAGAGGTTCTACAAGAAAGGCTTGTCGATATACATCATCGACACCCTCGATTTCAAAGTGGCGTCGTGGTACATTACCATGTTCACTTCTTCGAGGTTCTGGATGTAGTGATATAGTTCTACTACTATCCAAAGATCTCCCACTGGGATCAAGATTTCGATGCGAGCTAGACTCATCAATACTCAATTGGTTTGCATCATCTTGTCCTACCTGATCACACATCTCAAAAAGAGACTGATCTAGTCCTATATCACCTCTCATTGGAAACTCATTTTCCAAGAACGTCATATCTCGTGATTCAAATTCTGTATTCCCTACACCTTCATGTTCACCAATGAACACATAACCTTTGGAGTTTTCAGAGTATCTTATGAAAATACTCTTACTTCCCCTAGGACCCAATTTCCCATACCTATGGGAAGAGTTATGGGTGTAAGCAGCACAACCCCAAGGTTTTAGCCAACTTAAGTCAGGCTTCCTGCCTGTCCATAACTCATAAGGTGTAGTGGCAATAGATTTGGAGGGCACCAGGTTCAGTACATGTGTCGCAGTTAAGAGTGCATCTCCCCAAAAAGAGACTGGCAACTTAGCCTGCGCCATTATGGACCTGACCATCTCAAGAAGAGTTCTATTTCTTCTTTCCGCAACACCATTTTGTTGTGGAGTTCCAGGAATTGTTAATTGCCTAACAATTCCTTTTTCATCACACATTTGTTTGAACTGATCAGACAAATATTCCCGGCCTCGGTCTGTCCTCAACGCCTTGATACGCTTATCAAGCTGATTTTCCACAAGGTTCATGAACTTTCTAAAACAGTCCAAGGCCTCAGATTTGTGGGAAATTAGATAGACATAAACAAAACGTGTGAAATCATCAATAAACGTGATGAAATAATAGTCACCATGCCTAGCCCTCACATTCATTGGACCACAGATGTCAGAATGGATTAATTGCAACGGCTGTTCCGCTCTCGTTGCTTTTCCGAATGGTTTTCTTGCTGTTTTTCTCGCAAGGCAGAACTCACACACAGGAAGTTATACTTTATGAATGGAGCCCATTAGGCCCTCTTTCGCGAGGCGATTCATTCTCTGTTGGCCCACATGACCAAGTCTTGAATGCCACGCATTTACATCATCATGCAGATTAATAGAAGATGTAATCAAGGAAAAGCTAGAATTATTAGAAATAGTTTCAATGTCCACAATTACAAGACCATTCAACCAGAAACCGTGTCCATAAAGAACAGTCCCATGAAACAAATCCATACCAACTTTATGGAAATTAAAAAAGAAACCAAGTTTTGATAAAACACAAACAGAAACAAGATTCCGCCGCATCTCAGGAACAAACAGCACATCATGTAGGTCTAGTGTTTGACCACTAACCAACCTTAGTCGGCAAGTTCCCAAACCCTTAACTTTAAGCTTGAAATTATTCCCTACATGAACCCACTTCCTCCCACTTGGAATACGACGATAGTCCAAGAATGATCCTCGATCATTGGTTATGTGGTCTGTGGCCCCCGAATCTACAATCCATATGACAGTTGATTCAGTTAATAAAACAGAACTAGAAACAAAACTAGAACTGACATTATTATTGAAAGGACTTACCTTTTGGGGTTGTGTGCACTCAGCAGCAAAATGCCCCCTCTGACCACAGTTATAACACTTGAACTTGTTCTTGTTCTTTTTCTGGTGAGGATTAGGATTCACATTTCCTTTTTTCTCACCAGATGGTTTCTTTTGATCCTGTTTTGCCTTCTTTCCTTTCTTGTTCACTTGACCCCACTTCCTTTTATTACTCTTACTACCCTCAGCCACCAAGGCACTGATTTGAGGAGGTTGTTTAGACGCCGCTCCTCCTCTAGCTCCAAATGACGAACAACATCGTCAAAGGTAGTAACATTAAAATTATGGGTCAATTGAACTTTCATATATTCCCAAGAAGGTGGCAAGGATCTTATGACAGCCTGAACCTTTTGTTCCTCAGTGAGGTCGTGACCGCATCATTTAGCTCACTGATCATATTTGACATGTCCCTCAAATGCTGTTTCATTGTGCGGTTGGGACCTTTCTTGTAACTGTCAAACCTGACTGTCAACTGCCTGAGCTTGGTTAAGGACACACCTCCAAACTTTTTCTTCAAGGCAGCCCAAATGTCCTTAGCACTTGGTATTTTGTTATAGGTTCGCATCAGATCATTTTCTATGCTGCTCAGCAAGGTGACGCGAGCGAGAGAGTTCTTCCTCTTCCACACTTGGTAGAGGTCTCTCTCTCTCCTATGTTGGGCTGTGGCCCCGTCCTCAGGCTCAATCATCTCGGTTTCCAGAGCATCGAGAACATCCTCCTCTTCCAAAACGTACTGGATTTTCATGCTCCACACTTCGTAATTGTCGCCATTAAGTTTTTCATTTTTATTCAAATCAGCGACAATTCCTTTAGAAGCAGTCATCCTATAAATCACAACAGATTAGTAACTTGCACATTTGATAAATTAGGACAATAAATCCATGCAAAGTCCATATCATGTATACAAGGATATGCCTTATACTAAATATATTAAACAGTTAACATTTTTCTAAACACAAAATCGAAAACCCATTAAAGTGTATCATCATCTGTGCCTAGAAAAACAATTAAATATAAAAAATATTTAACAGTAAAAGGCAACAACTCCCACTGCAATAAATACTAAATTTATTTAAAGTGAGAATTTAATAATTAACTAATAATTATTTGACATAATTGAATGCATTTATTCTATTTAGTACACAACAAAATAAAAGTTTACAATCAATTATTTACCCAATGCGCATAATTACACAATAAACACATAATTGATTTATGCACATTTTAATTTTAACACTTAGTTAAATAAGTTAACACAAACTCAAAATTTGAAAAATAAACCAAGAACCCAAAACACTTAACCCAATTTGAACAATAAGTCCAGTAAAAACAATCAGACCCTAAAAATAAACACTAAATCTAAAAATTGGCCCAGTCCAAAAACAACCCAACGAGCCCATCAACAAATCCAGCATGCCAAAACAATCAGCCCAGACACGCGGGCCCACAAGTCAAAATTCGGCCCGGATCAACAGCCCACACGCGTGAAGCCCGTAGCATCATCTCCTTCACAGAGAAGGAGATGTTGCCGGAGCCACGTCGTATCCCCGCCGGAGAAGATGACCGAACGCAGCTACGGCGAGCCGCAGCCGTCGCCGTCGACGACGACGATGGAGAGGAGGCGTGCAGCACAAAGCCTCGCTCGGGGAAGGCACGCAGCCTCCTCTGCCTCTTCACCGCCGCGCTGCCGCTGGAGAGGAACGCACTGCGGCGACGCACGCCGTCCCAACGACACCACCAGCAGCCGTCACCGCCTCCTGGGCAGGCTGAAACCCATCAACAAACGGTGGTTCTGGGCTAGGCGGGTTTTCGGGCAAAAACGGGTTCAAGGACAACTCATGCCAAAAACAATACACACCATAAAACAAAATTTAATTTTAATTGACATACAAAAATCATTGATAGAACAAAGAATAAACATGCTATTCATAGTACCATCAATACCCAGTATTTCGCTATCAACAATTAAAAAAAATGAAACATGGCATATTTTCTTCTCGTTCATGGCATAAAAACATAGAATAGATGGTATATTATGCCGTTATACAGGAATTGAACCTAAAGCTCCGCTACCAATGTTGGAAAAATTAAAGCGTGTTCAACAAATAACTTTGCACAGCGGAATGAAAAGAAGTAGAAGACTGACCTCAACCTATCATCCACTACAAGTCATGGGATAAGCTTTCGGTGGGTCGTTGGTGGCATCCACTATCCCTATCCCTATCACTTGAGTGTGGCTCTCTTTTAAAACAGGGATCAGGGTTTTTGGACGAATAGCAGACATAGGTGAATGTGTTTTGCCTCTGGTCTTCTCCTAAACACACACTTTGAGTAATTTCTCAAAACACTAACAAGGCTCTTAGGTTGTGAGTTGTGGGTCTCTTTCCTGTTAATCAGGTTATTAGACTCCTGACCAATATTGATTCTTGGCTGAGGAATATTCATCAAGTAATCTACAGGTTATCTACAAAAGCTCCAGGTTGAGGTCAGTCTTCTACTTCTTTTCATTCCGCTGTGCAAAAGTTATTTGTTGAACACGCTTTAATTTTTCCAACAGTAAGTATACTGACAACCCAAACAAAAAAAGATAATCTTTTTTGGCAAATGCAAACGCCACTTCATATTACTTTTTTTAATAAAGTGAATATTTATTTTTCAATTCGGAAATAGTAGTTTCACTGCTTTTCCTTGTAATAGAAATTTTCTTAGATCTATAATTCAATAGCATTAAAATAATTCATTTTTACATCTTCATCAAAAACAAATTCATTTTTACATCGTCTTCCCACCGCCATTTTTTTAATTATTTTTTCTGCGCACTGCTCGCTCTTTGTGCCCTTTCTTTCTATTTTCCTACGCTCTGCTCTCTCTCTCTCAACTTTCTGGCACTGTTCTTCTCATGCACCCAAATAATATCTTCTTTCTTAGTTTCTTCCTTCTTCTTCATGTAGTCATTATTTTTCCCACGTCTGTTTTGTCTTCTTTTTTTTGGTTCTGTGTCATAGTTGAAAGGAATTAATTAATCGTTTTACTGTGGCAAATTAAAAATAGGAATCAACCATATTGACCGTATCCAATACTATATATTAATTGTGTTCCATGGACAAAGCATATGAAAAATTGGATGAAATACATTAAATATATCTGGTAGTATCCGGAAGAGGTGTGCCATCAAGAAAGTGCTTGATTAGTGATAATGCTCGCAAGGGCTGATAACTTGGTACTTGATGTCCTGCCCCTCGTACTGTAGCAAATGTTAAATCTCCCTTGTACTCTACGGTATATCCTCCCACCTACAATATTAACACCCAAAATTGTCAATTGTTTGTGCATCATTCATGAGGGAAATTAACAGATAAAGGTTTGGTTTGCTATATACAACTAACAACACCATGTAGTCCTCCTATTTGACGTCAATACAGTGTATTTTCCCAACAATGTGATCGTAATTCCTCAGGAAGATATGTTATTCCTTAATAAATGTCAGGTTGGCACGCCATAATTAATTAAATTTTCATCAGTAGGTGGCGAATAAAGAAAATTTAAGTACCTCTCCTTGAATGTACCAAGCGTGCCATTTGGTTTTGATAGGAAGTTTCATGGCATTAATAGAATACTGGGTTGAAGTTACCGGAACCCTTCCATCCGTATCACCGCTGGATCAAAAACAAAAAAAAAAATTGAATCAATCAAAAAAAAAATTGGTCATTATTATGTACAGATTTCTAAAGTTTCAGTCATACATAATAAAAGGCAACAGAAACATCAGCGCGGTTGGTAGGAAAAGCAATATGATCATTTATATGTAAAACTAAATTTGTATTCACTTCTTGCTCGCATCTAACTTCTAAGCTAGTTTGTGGGCAGGTCCACAACTCTCACTTTCCATGATTAACCGGTATGTTACAATGTGTTATTTATGGTAATAAATCATCATGAAAAAGAGGTCTAGCCCTGCGATAAGAAATTATTTCCGGGCTCTAAAAGACATCAACGGCCTCAAACTAATTTGGATCAAGCCATAGTAAGAACCATAAAGGTTTGCGTTTCTATGCAATGATGATGGATATGAGACACCAACATCGCAATTAAATTGAAATAATTATAATGAGCCTAAGCCTAACTACAATATATATAATTACTTTACCTAAACACCCACACACGAAGTCCACTGGCCATGAACTCTTGTAAAAGTGGAATGATAGTTGTAGGGCTATCTAGCCATCTTCCGATGATCCCACTGCAGGGTTCCCAGTCTTGAGTAAGTTTGGTAACATTGGCATGCATAGCTTCTTGAACTTCTGGTCGGTTTAAATAAGCATATACATAATTATCACTGCAGGGGTCAAAATCCGTCAACTGCATCACACACAAAAAAAGTTACGAATTCCATCAGAATTTTTCTAATTAAGGGTAAAAACAGATAATCTCAATATCTCTACAACTAGGAATGAGACAAAGGGTAGAGTATCACGTCCACATGGAACAAAATAATTAATGAGGAAATGACTTACAGAAGGTTTTTTGGGTTTGGCTGTGGTACCCTCACGATTGCAATTTGGAGCATAAAGATTGTATATATTAACAAAGAAGGTATCATTGTATATTTTATCGAGGGCTGCGTTGCAACTACGAGAATAAGTATTGCTGTTGGGCGAGAAATTACAGTGTGCTCTAATGTCATTAGCATCCTCCGGTGAAATTAGAGCATGGCTTCCCCAATAGTCATACATCCCCATATTGTCAGTTTCATCATTGATCACAGCATTCCCAATCTGAAAATATTTCAACAATCCAATGAGGCAATTAATGACAATAGGCAATTTTTTAAAAAAAAAAATGAACAGAAAATAATCATAGAAAAAGCAGATAGATATACCAATTATCCATTTATAATAGCAATTCGTGAAACAGCAAATTTAACATATCTGGTATTTGATTGTTTGACATCCAACAATGCCCTTACACTTGCACTTTTTTAGATGAGGGTACTCTGTTTGTTGCAATTACTACCCAAATTACTTTCAATTTCTAGTGCCAATAATTTAAGATTTGCACCAGATGGTAGTATATAGTAATTTTCAGTGTCTCTGTTTTTTTTTTAATACTAATTTGTGATTCTAATTACAACAATGATGATAAAAATTTACAAAATAATTAAATAGATTTACATAATTTTGGCTTGAACTTTTTTATTGGTGAATTGCTTTATTTTAGACTTACTTAATTTACTATATATTATGCAAATAATATAAGTCATATATATTTAAATTCACATTGTTAAAACAAGTTGTATTTCTATATTTCATTATTTTTGTCACTTTCCAAAACTAAGTAATATTCAGAAATATCCAAATTTCATGTACAGGCATTCATAAATTCTGAATTACATATATGCTTTATGGATTGGAGATGCGGGCAAACACATACATACAAGGAAAGCAAAATATTTGATGGACCTACAGGAATATTTTAGTAAGTGAGCCTCCCCCTCTTTGTTGTTTAGGCTAACACTCTTCATCACTGCTATTGTTATACGTGCATAATGACGACAAAACAACCCACTTGGAAATATTCTAGGGGACCAGAACAAGCTGTATAGAAGATGATAGCTACTGATTAATCATGGTGCCTATTTTTTTTTTTTTGATAGAATAATCATGGTGCCTATGAATTGTCAATTGAAATGCAGCTGTTACAAGAGGTTTTTCAACTTATCATTTCAGCACCAACTAGCTAATTCCATGTACTAATAGTGTGTTAATCATCGTGGTACCTTGCCAGCCTAAGAAGTTTGCAATTTCCTTGTTGTTTTGCGAACATAATAGATAATGCTACCCCCACGTAAGAGAAAATTAGGAAAGTGAAATGATAGCTCCACACTTCAGTTACTTCTACGTTTCAATCATTTACTCTTAATTTTTGTAATTATAGGAAACCGAAAAATGACTCTCCCAGTCTATATATGTCCATTATTTGC
Source organism: Turnera subulata (assembly GCA_028386065.3). Taxonomy (NCBI): domain Eukaryota; kingdom Viridiplantae; phylum Streptophyta; class Magnoliopsida; order Malpighiales; family Passifloraceae; genus Turnera; species Turnera subulata. The sequence continues at coordinate 148,683 of JAKUCV010002240.1, read as the reverse complement.
CAAAAGACGAGTAAAAAAGTTTTGGAAAATTGATTAAGATAGAGGACATACTAGAATTCCTTTGAGGTTGACAATAGTCTTCTTAGCCTTCTTGTTGTGATAGAGAATGGTATGTGCAAGTTGAGGAACATAATGCCCAGCATAGCTCTCCCCGGAAATGTAAAAGTCCCTATCTTTATATTCTGGGAATCTTTCAAGCCAATTAACCAAGAACACATAATTATCTTCGGCTGTTTTTCTGTCTCCGTTGTTATCATAATCAGATGTCGTATTGGAATACGAAAATCCCACTCCAGCTGGGGACTCCAAGAATAAGACATTTGCAGCTGAAAAACAAAAAAAAAAAATAGCTTATATTAAATATAGATTGCATACACAGATTTTTGTCCAATAATCAGTTTTACTTTCTTCTTTGTTTAAAATAAAATACACAAGAAAGAACATGTACCGTAGTTCCATGAAAATCTGTTTTTGTACAGCGTTTTGCCATCACTATGTACACGGAATGGTCCAAGCTCCTGCATTGCTCCATATGCTAGAGATGAACAACCAGGGCCTGAAAAAGAGTATATAGACATGTCAAACCAAACAAAATATAGCACCACAATTGACAAGTCACGTAAATTGAGCTGGATGCACTAATTAGTTCACCTTAATTATAATTAGAGTGATCAACTCTAGGTTCCTTTGAATAGGGATATATATGTTTTTGATGCACAGGCTATGCAAAGCCTCGAGGAGAAATATATAAATATTTAAAGTAAATAGAACGAAATATATTATAATCACATGGAAGCAGTTTCAAGACAGAGTACCATAACATAAATGATATATAATAATTATTGTTTTATTTTATATATCTTGATGGAGACAATCCCATCCCACAGGGGAACAGCAAAGACGTTAAGCAAGAAATTATTGGAATGATGACTTTCCCCTCATAATTTCTATGCGAAGGGTAGCCATGTCCCTTCCGTCTATGCTTCCAAACAACAATAAAAATCCAAAGCATTTTATATTTAAAATTTTGGGGACACACTACATATTTTAATCAATTTTTATCTGCTGCTTGAACCGGCTTCTCTTCTACTGTTGGTTTATTATATAATGATATGGTCACAACATAAGCGCCGGAAAATCCTCTAACATTGTATGGGATTGCGCCCGAAAACAAATAAAGAAACAACTTGGCCATGTGGAAGTGGAGCATTTTCAAGTAATTATATGGACAATCAAGTAATTATTCGTTGAGTACCTAAGCTATAAGTTGTGATGGTGCTTTAAAAATACACCTCCATATCCAATCATTAACTACCCCATAGATGGGAGAGGAGATATTATCAAGCAGAAGTTTGGCCTCAAGTGAGTGGTTAGCTTTATTGCATTGATGGAGTGGATTGGAAAGATAAATAAAATAGATGAGAGAAAGCAACTAAAGTCTAAAGCTTGCAACAAATAAAAACGAAGGCGAAGATCGAATTAATCAATTGCAACAAATTAAAACGAAGGCGAAGATCGAATTAATCAATTATAGTTCAGATATTATGTACATTAGGCATTTTCAAAAAGAGAATATGTACTTTAGGAATATGTCATTATTGATTATAGTTCAGATAATGTACTTTAGGATATGTCACTATTCCGTGAGAACCAGCCAAAATCAAACACCAGAGAAAAAGTAGCAACAGAAGCAAAGTAAATTTCTAGTCCAAGGAAATCTCCAAACACTAAATGAGACTGACAAAAGGGAGATCAGTGTAGACCAGGATTCACATATGTGGAGGAAATTAATGCAACATCAAGAAAAACCAATGCCCACAAAAGAAAAGCACATACAATATTCTGAAATTAACGAGATGAAGCTTCAAGAAATTAATATACCTCCATTTAGCCAGAGAAGAAGTGGGGATGACTCTTTAGAATGCTGCGCTTCCACAAAATAGTAGTAGAATGCCCGACCAGCCAATTTGTCTACGGTAACATAACCACCGTATTGAGCAAATTCCACCTTTGGTTGTCCAGGCAATCTGTCTATTTTGTCTCCCTCTTTCAGTCCATCCTGTGGATGAAACTTTGAGGCATCTACATGTTGAATTGCCTCAAAAGAATTGGCATTGATTCTGGGATTTCCCTTGTACTTTGACTTATATAGATTACCAAGTACTTCACTTTGCTTCTTTCCTTGGATTGGAATTGCTGAGCATGCTACAAGTAGAATTAGTGAAAGAAACCAGCAAGGTTTTCTTGAAATCACCGTAATTTTAATCATTGCTTGTATCTCCTTCATTCTATTCTTAGCAGTGGCAGAGGATGCATGCAAGTGGTTTTATACCATACAATCTTTTGCAATAAGTCGGTTATGCCCCAATACACATTGTGACAACTAGAGAATTTTGAAGTAATTACTTATTACTTAACACATGGAGCGACCTCAAACATTTTGACATAAATAAATGTAGAAAGTGGAGACGAATTATTGGTTTTGGATCCAGTAGAAGGTCTTGCTGAAACCGTAGGAAGTACGTGCTTAGATATGTGCATGTGAGGTATATGATTAGTATTATATATCTAAATAAATTAATGTTAACATATTGCAGGTTGTGATGTTTTGCGTACATATAGTTCTTTCTTGTTTAAAAAAGGGCGAGGATTCGGCCTCAGCTTCTGTATTAGCTGGTTTTCATGTTATGACATGTTATTCATATTTATTGAGGCGTTCGTCAGTTTGAAGTTCTGAAGGTTTGACTGTAAAATAATAACATCTGAAAATAAGGATTGTAATTTATATGTTGGTAGTCCACATTTACACTCCCCACGGTAATATTCGCACTCCCACTGTCTTTTTTTGGTTCTTCATCAAAAATTTAAATAAAAAACTGTTTTTTTTTTCTATGTTTCTTCTGAATCACTTCGCCAATACCTTCAGTGTATTCTTGATATGGAAAACATCAACAAAGGAATTTTATTAGTGAATCCATTCATTAAGTTTACAGGGGGAGTTTATAGAAGGTGAGGAAGGGGTGTTACTTCTTGTACAAGATCTTCCAGAACCATTCTTCCCATCCCTTCCTCATCATGATTTGCAGGAACTGCTCGTCCTTCTTTCCACTTTTTGCGCCCTCACCATTCCTGCATTTAATGCTACACTATTTGGAAGTGGGTAGGGCTGTAAATAAGCTGAGCTGTTCGCGAACGGCTTGAGGCTCGAGGCTCAACTCAATAATAGCTCGTTCAAGCCTAACTCGTTAAGGAGACGAGCCAAGCATGAACTTGTCTGTAAAAAACTCGAAACTAAATGAGTCAAGCCCGAGCTTGCTGAAACTCGACTCGTTAGCTCGTGAGCTTGGCTCATTTAGATCGACTAGTTTTTTTTGCACATGCAATGCACGTCGTATAACATTATATTTTAAAAATTACGTGCTATAGTATTAATCAACATCTTGAAAAAAAAACTTATATATAATAATGACAGTTTTTTTTCTCATAATCTAGACAAACGGAGACGCATTATTGTGAATGATATTTGTTACTCCTTTAAATTCTAAATTACATAATTTTAATTATTAAAGTTTATTATTAATGAATGAGATTATTAAATTATATTATTATTTTTTATTATTATTTTTTTGTGGTCGATGATCTTTTTGGAAGCTTACATTAACTATTCGATTGTACTTTTAATTTTTCTACCTCATAGTTCTTGTTGACAATAAACCATAAACACATCATTCATGAATTCCAATGATCGTGCAAAACACTATTCAAATAGGTTATGGTTGCTAGATTGTATAAAAAATAGCAAGGCACTTTATCTAAAAAAACAAATTTATTATCATCACTTATAAAGCAATTTTCGATAGCAATTTGATATAATGTGAGGCAGATTTAACAAATTGCATACCTGCTAATTTCACATCGTCAGCCCTAAACTTGACGGCCCCATAACGATTATTATTTTTCATTATTATTTTTTTGTGGTCGATGTTCTTTTTGGAAGCTTACATTAACTATTCGATTGTAACAAAAAAAAAAAACTATTCGACTGTACTTTTAATTTTTCTTCCCCATAGTCCTTGTTGACAATAAACCACAAACACATCATTCATGAATTCCAATGATCATGCAAAACACTATTCAAATAGGTTATGGTTGCTAGAATGTATAAAAAATAGCAAGGCACTTTATCTAAAAAAACAAATTTATTATCATCACTTATAAGGCAATTCCCGATAGCAATTTGATATAATGTGAGGCAGATTTAACAAATTGCATACCTGCTAATTTCACATCGTCAGCCCTAAACTTGACGGCCCTGTAACGATTAGTTTGCTCATGCATATATAATAAAAAAGAAATCAAGCAAAGAAGAAGTTGATGGCATGTATATATTGCAGGCACTATAATTAATTAGTTTATGAATCAATAAGCAATCGTAGTTGAAGTTGATATTATAAGTTGTGCGAGATAGAAATAATAAGTAGATATGTATTATTTTAGAATTAATTTTTGAATACGAATAGGATTATAACTATTGTAAGATTTTTAAAACATTGGGTTTTAGTTTGCTTTGACGTCAGTAGAAGAAAAATATTGATTGACTTTTTTAAAAAAAAACTGATCCAATTTGCTGTTGGATGGTGGAAGTGGGTTATTATGATCCGCTATTTAGAATAGTTTCTATAATGACTATTATGCCTTTAATTATAATAGAAAAAAGAAGGATATTTTGGTACTTCAATTTCGCAGTTTTGGTGACTTCGTGCTTTTATATATAGTATAGATTAAGTAACTTGTGAGAGATTCATCAGTCATGTTTTCTTAAAAAATTAACCTTATAAATTATATTGTATTAGATTGAATCTTAAATGATAAAATAACTTAATTATGTCATAACCAACAAACTAAAATAACTTAATTAGCTTATATTGCATTTAATGTAACGACCCGGGTAAAATTTTTAATAATTTTACTGTTTTATTTTAACTTTTACGGTGGTGAATAAAATTTTATCGCAGTTAATCGAGAATTCGACCTTTCGGAGTAAATTTCCATATCGTTTTCCTTACGAAAATTTTGGTTATTATTATGATTATAAATATTGTTATTGTTGTTGTTGTTATTATTATTAGTATTATCAATATCATTATTACCACTAACATTTTGCCAAAATATTTATTAATCGAAAACTAAAAGAAATGTTATTTTGATGCCTAAACGTGTTTTAGGAATTAATTTGAAAGTCGTAAAAGAATCTAATTGCTATTAACGAGATTTCTAAAATTATGATTTGGTTTGAAACAAAGATTTAACACACGAGGTTACAGGGAGCATCAACCGAGCCGTCGTCTAAAACAACTGCGTTTCGAGTGTCGGTAGGCACGATTATTGCCCTGACAACACACGCTTTCCCTTTCCTCTTTCCCGGTTATCTTTCTTTCTCTCTCCCGGTTTTTCTTCCGCCGCCCTACCCCACTTCTTTTTCTTTTCTTTCTTTTCTCTTTCTTTTTCCGTCCTCCTCCCCGATTTTTTCCACGAGCCGGCCCCCTACTCTCCTTTCATTCCATCTTTTCTGCTTGTCTTCTCCTCCTCTCCCTACCTATTTCTTTGCTGGACTCCCTCCCCTCTCTCTCGCCATCACCATCTTATCTCCTCCTTCCTCTTCCTTCTTCCCCAAGACCACCATCCACCAACCGACCGCCACCCGACCAAGCCCCCTCCTTCCTTCCTCTCCTCCTCCCCCTTCGCTCCCTCTGCCGGTTACTTCTCGCCGCCACTGCAGACGTCGTCGGGTTGAGCCCTCCACCACGCAGCCGCCGCCGCTCTCTCCTCTACAGCTAGGGATGGTAATTTTTCCGGGTCTACCCGATACCCACCCGAGACCCGTTTGTATGGGTAGGGTATTACCCGACTTTGACTGGGTAAAAAGAGGGTAGGGTAATACTCGGACCCGAGTTGACCGGGTCTGGGTAGGGTCTGGGTATGGGTATGGGTCTAGGTTCTACCCTACCCGTTAGACCCGGCCCATTATAATATCCTAAAATCCATTACCCTTCTAGAAAAAAATAAAGCTAACTTCCTTTTTTTTTTAATTCGCTTCACACTCGCCACTGTTGCTTCAGAATCTGCTTTTAGTACCGGTGGTAGATTGGTGAATCCACATCAGAGTAGACTTACAACTCAAACTGTGGAAGCTTTGATGTGCACTCAAAATTGGTTATGGGTTGCTGAGGATAAAGGTAAAGAAATTTATATTATTGAAAATTAAAATTTTTGTTATCACTTTTTTTAACTATTAGTATGATGGGTCACTATAACGTTTTTTTTTTGTTTAACTTGAAGGATCAGTAGAGTATTCTACAATTTTTGATGATAACGACGTTGATGAACAATCAGGTATTTAATCTTAATTTACATTTAAATTTATTAAAAAAATCTTATTTTTTAATGACATTATATTCTTTTTAATTGTATAGGAATCACCGATGAAGAAGATGACGAAGATTAATGCTTGTTGGGATCCTGATAAAGAAGAGGACAAAGTTTAATGCTTGTTTTTTGGATTTTAAGTTTTAGTTGTGAATTGTTACACGCACTTTAAATTTTTGGTCTTGCTTTTTTTAAAAAAAAAAAAATTCTTATGCTTCAACCTTCAACATATTTCATGGATTATTTATTAATTGGATTATTTTATTGGGTTCTTAATTTTTCCCTTTTTTATATAAATCTTAATTTTTACTTAACGGGTATAACGGGTATACCCTTACCCAGACCTGATTACCCGTTGGGCAAAAAAATAAAATTTTACCCTACCCGATCTATAATCAGTCTATGTTTTACCCTACCCGGTTTAATTAAGGGTCCGGGTCCGGGTAACACTTACCCTACCCGACCCTACCCAATTGCCATCCCTATCTGCAGCTCCTCCACCGCGACGCCCTCTTCCCCCGCAGATAGCCGCCGATCTCCTCGCCTCTCCTTCTCCTCTGCAACGCGCGTCATCACTGTGACTGCCGCCTCTGAGATCCACCGTGATTTGCTGCTCGTCGTTCGCTGCCTCTCTTCTCCTCCCTTCGCCGCCCTTCCTCCCCTCTGTCTTCTCTTCTCGGCGCCGCTGCAGCCAGACACCGACGCCACCATTCCAAGGTGAGCTCGACACCATCGGAAGTCTGAGCTCCAACCGTCACCATATACTGGAGGTCCGGCTTCCTCTCTTCTCTTTTCCTTTCTTTTTGAACCCCGTCAGTTTTGTGTTAATCGGGTCTTGTCTTTGTTGTTGGTGTTCCCGGGTGGTGGCTATTGAATCAGGTGTGGATTTGCTGTGATGTCTCCGGTTGAGTTACTGTGGCTGTAGGTTGGGATATTTTGGACGGTGGATGTGGCCGTGTGGTGGAACACCGGTCACCGGAGCGTTGTCGTGGGGATGGTGTGTCTGCTGATGGCCGGATTGATGTCCTGGTGGTGTGGTTTTGACGTTTTGCTGGGCGAGGAAGTATAGCAAGGGACCTTGAGGGCGGCCGTGAACAGTGTTGCTGGAATCCGGGGAGTTTCCGGCAGTCCCGGGAATTTTCTGGCGAGCCTGGAAACGGACCTTTTTGGTAATTCCGAGCCTTTGGACCATATGCATTCTAACGGACCTTGGACGATAACAAACCCGGACATTGAACGACCTTAATTAAACAATTGATTAATTTAATCTTAACCTAAATTATGTTTTATTTAATTTTCCGATTGGGCTATTAGAAAGGCCCATTGTATTTGATTTTCGGTTGTTTAGTTTTATCTGGGCTAATTAATAAAAAGCCCATGATGTTATTTATTTTAATTATATCTTTTAATTTACAAATTATCATGTTAAATAGATTTATCCTCCGTGGGCTAAACGCACGTGAAGGCCTACCGAGCCTAATTTTCGAAATTTCTTTGATTACGTTTGAATTGAGTTAAATTATAAAGATCTCATATAAATGTGAGTATATCTCAATTATGTTATTTTATTTGTTTTGGACTAATATTGTTAGACCCAAATCTTATTTATTGATTTCACTCTTATATACGTATATATAAACATATATGTAAATCGTATTACAACTATCTCACTGAATGAAATAACACTACACTATGATCTTACTTGATTTTATATATGTATTTATATTTACGGTTATATGTGATTTACTAATTATATACATATATATGTTTTACAATTGTTACTTCTTTTAGCGTATATATAAAATACACCTATATATAAATGCGGGTCATAATTTGTCCTGATTACAAATATAATTCATTATAAATAATTTTGTATTTATAAGGCCTATTATATAAACCATAGAAATTATTTTATGGCTACAATATATCTTATAGTGGAATTATTTTGATAAAATACTCACATTATTTTACTAACAGTTACATCATTCACTCGTTAATTTTATTATCTCTGTTATTTTATAACTATCGGTATATAAGTATATATGGAATTATAAGTATCGCTTTTGCAACTTTACGATATAATCGTTTTATACCATACGATCGGCTAAGCTAACTTATTACCAGTGGTACTATTTTAATTTAAACGGTTTTATCACCCAAATTGTTGTTGGGTACATTATTCATGTATTTAAGTATCTTCACTATTCTATAAACCTCGATTACTAAATGTATAAACGTTCATTATTACTTTATTGAGAATAATCATTTTATGAAATACCATTTATTTTATATTGTACTCCGACTATGATTATTCTATGAATTATAAATACCTTACAGCCGTAAAAGCAATGTTTAATGGAAACAGTTCCGGAACGATGATTAACCGTGGATAAGCAGAATAATAATTAATCTCATGCATTGCATTCTTTGATGTGCACTATTTGTGATTATACGTATTGATATGATATAGGGACAGATAAAGTTATATGGATTAAGTGCTCATTTTAGAGACATACCAGGTGAGGATATAAACTTATAAACTTCGGTATGCTGCCCGTGATACCCTGGTTGTTTGTTTGATTATAGTTTATATGTTATCTTGCGAACCTGTCATGTTATTGCTGGCTACTGTTGTGATTATTGTTATATGCTTGATGACTACTGTGGATTAGCTGTTGTGCTTTGTGATGTTGATATGATTATTGTGTTGTTTGTATGAGATATGTGGTATTTGATCGGTATGAGATATGTGGTATTTGATCGGTCAATGGCAGTGACCCAGTATTGTGATGTTGGATTCCCAAAAGAGCTGTGAGGCTAAGAGCCTGCTCGGGAAAGTGAGTATGATGAATTACTTTTGGATAGTGGAATAAGAGATAATAATAAACAGTGGTAATATCATCTAGACATCTAGATTGTCACGTGACAGGTATTGGTACGGCCGGATGGTAGTCACCTTGTGATTGTGATATGATAGGGAGGACTACGGGACTCAGTTGATTTGTTATAGGAAGGACTGTGGAACTTCCGCCGAGGACTGCGGGACTCGGTTATTTGAGATATGATTTGTGATATTTAGCGGGGAGAACCCTGGGGTTAGCTAACTTGGCTACCAGGCACGACCAATACTTATCATGTGACAAGGGCCCTAATAATAAAAGTGGATAGTCAGTCGCCGATTGTCAGTGAGTTTAGAGGACTAGCTTAACGGTGTGATGTCAGTTGTATAGTAAGCTCCGGTATGTTGTCTGATTCCGATGCTATGTTGTGCTTGTTGTACCTCTATTGTACTGTGTTGGCTTTGGTGTATATACGGTTGCTTGTATACTGCGGTATATTTGTTTATCGGTGAGACAGTGGTTGGTCTCACCCCTCACACAGTCCTTGCAGGTTAGGTCAGGATTGCATTTCGGCGGCTGCAGTGTACCCTCGGGCAGGACTCGGATCCAATAATTTGCATTTGGAGTTTTGCATATGTTGACATTGAGTTTATAAATGCTTCCGCTGTGCTACTAATATTGATGTACCTGAGGATGGGTGTTTGTTATTATTTTTGGGGCCAATGGGCCGGTTTCCTGTTGTATTACACAGTTTGTGCCACGTGTCGGCACTGTTGTTAGTAATCACTGTATGTCGGGTAAATTTAGGTCGGGGTGTTTCATTTAATTTCAATTTTTATTTTAAAATCTTGAAACTTGAATAATGATTTATTTTTAATTTTGATTAAATATAATAGATCTATCATCTTTTAAAAAATATTTCTATCATTATCTTATTAATAAAATACTTTTAATTTTGTATGATATAATACTTGATATGGTTGATTAGTTAAATTATTAATTAATAATATATTTTTTCAAGACCTTAATTTGTAATTATTGGCTCGTTTATAGCTCAATAAGGCTTACTAAAGGAGCCGAGCTTGAGACGAGCCTAATCTGAGCCTGAGCCTACCATAATCTTAATGAGCCAAGCTCGAGCTTAGTATCTAGGCTTGAGACGAACACGAGCCGAGCTTGAGCTTGGTTAAATTTTCACGAGCCGAGCCTGAGCCATAAAAAACTCGACTCGACTCGACTCGGCTCATTTGCAGCCCTAGAAGTGGGTTTCAATTATCTGTGGGCTTAGTTCTGTATCGGGCCTATTATTTTTAGACCCAGGTAATTTTGGGTTATATCACTCAGCCCCAAGTGAGATTTTTAAGGTTACCCGACCTTTGCAATTTCACTTGTTGCATTGGTTGAATTTGAATGATTTCGGTTGCAGACTAACAAAGCGTCACCATGTTCTGACAAACTATGGCTCTCCCTCTCTTCACGATTGTTATTCTTTTCACCTTCTCCCGAACGTGGCAGCTTCCTCATGGCTCTGGTCCGGTACCCGAGGTCTCTTTTTCTGCTTCCTACGTCTTTTCGCATCGGCCAAGCGACTGTTGGGAGGTATGGTGAGGATGTTGGGATTAGCCTTTAATAACTGGCTCCTTCCCCTTCATTTGGTAAGTGCAGACATTTATTTCCCTCAATCTATAACGGGTATCCTTCTTCTCCCCTCCTGCGTTCTGTCTGTTTATTCTTCTTAGTTTTATTTTGCAGTGTTTATGAGAGTCATGAGTATTAGGACATCTGGGTCTTCTTCATCCCTTAGGTTAGATGCAGAGAGTTTTTACATTGTCCTTGGAGGGGATGATCTGACTTATGAGAGTACTCCCTCCTCTAATGAGTTTTTGCTGTGCAAAAAGAGTTTTTGAGAATGGTTTATCCTATCCCATAAGTGATTTCTTGGTGGAATTTGTGAGGGATGTGGGTTTAGCCTCCATTCAGATTTTGCCAAACCTCTGGCTTCACCTGATGGCTTTCGGTCAACTATGTATCCATAAGAAGGTTCCGCCAAAGCTGAATGTTTTCAAAAATCTATTTCAATTGAAGTCGAATGAGGGAACTTATATAATACAGCCCAACGGGCTCAAGTCCACAAGCCCATTAAGCAGCACAATCCAGTGCAACAAGCTCAAAAGAAGAGCTGAATTGTTTGAGTAAGCAGCAATAAAAGAGGCACCACAAGGGATGTGGCAAGGAAGGATTAAGATGACCAACAGATACAACAGAGCTCTATATCAAAAAAGAAACCAATAGATAATACTATGTAATAAGTCCACAATATAAGGGACCTCATAGTATGGAGAAAAGGGGTGGAATATTCTCTTCAGCTCTCTCTCTCGATTCAACTCATGTATTCATTATCTTCTTTACTAATAAAAGAACTCTCCATTTTTTAATTCCTATTTCTCATTTTCATATCATTGGTTCCGTTGCCGGGAACGATAAATCACAGCCAACAATTCTCATTCAATCAACCGAGTTCAACAATCAAACAACAACCAGACAAATCCAGAGAAAAATCAAGCAACAATGTTCAAGAACACACCAGCAATTCATCAATCAACAGATCCACCCACAAATCTAGCAAATCTAACAGATCCAACATATTTTGCAAACAACAAATCTATTTATCCACGGTAATTTATTCAAACAACCAACTATTTGCATTTTTATCCTTAAATGCTTACATAAAGGTTAAGCGCAACTAGAAGTCAACCGAACCAGAAAACTATGGTGGAGAAGAAGTGCCAAGAAACGTTGAAGGAGTGAGTAGATCCGAACAAACCCGAGTAGAACCTGACAAAATTTTACACAAGGGGAGGAGCAACCTGCCGAAGCAAGGAAAAACAGAGGTAGATCCAGTCACTCTAATGTTGGATCCATCGCCTAAAGGTCGTGCAGTCATCAGAAAGCACAAGAGTGGAGCTAGATCCGACCAGATCTGTTGTAAGCACACTGTCCATGGCATCAGCCGCCCGTGGAGTCACCGATACTGGGAGCGAAGCAGCTGTGGAGGTCATCTTGACCAACAGAAGGCTTGGGGCATAAGAGGCACAATCAGATCCAACCGGATCCAAGAATAGCCGCCAAGATGGGGACGGGTCAGAAACGTCCAAAGCCGCCATCAGTTGCCGCGAGCCGGAGCAAGGTTTACCAAAGATGAGCCGCTGCTGCTTTTGGATGATGTTGCTGCCCGCTGATCCACCGTGGAGAGGAACTGCGGGGAAGGAGCTGTTGTGACGATGAATCATGCAGCTATCAATAACGGGAGAGGAGCCACTAGATGCCATCGCCAGACCCACCTCAAACCATGGGCACTGGTCACCGTTAAGTGAGCAACTCTCATGGAGAGGAATTGTCGAAGAGGACCTGCAGAGAAGTTACTACCCAAGGATCCATCGCTGCCATGGAGAGGAACTATCGGGGAGGGCCTGCATAGAAGTTGCTGCCCATGGATCCACCATTGCCATGGAGAGGAACTGTCAGGTAGGACCTGCAGAGAAGTTGCTGCCCACGGATCCCCCACTTCCCCAAAGAGGAACTGTCAGGGAGGACCTGCAAAGAAGTTGTTGCTCACGGATCCACTGCTGCCATAGAGAGGAACTGTCAAGGAGGACCTATAGAGAAGTTGCTGCCCACGGATCTGCCACTATCAACGGGAGAGGAGCTCACATGGTGAGCAACACCCATGAAAAAAGAAAGGAGATTGAGCAAGACGAGAGGACCTGTGGGGCACAACTCATATGAGGACCTGCACCAAGCAACACCAACAAAGGACCTATAGAGACATAAAGGAGAGGAGATGGACCAAGACCTGTGAATGACAGTTCACAAGTGGCCAAACGGCCCAAAGAAACTCAATGGCTCAAACATCTTATGGGCACAATTATTTTCAAGATACACAATAGATGTGTTTTATTATATATTGTATACCGATTATTACGTCCATTTGTTTAAATAAATTATTAATTTGTTATACTCTAAATAATTATTCCACAAGGAATTTACACTATTATTTTTGGGAAATATATTCCATAAAGGACAACCAAAACAATACCTAATTTAGGAGTAAGATGTCAAGGTGCAAAAGCTTAATGTTGTACCTAATGCGAGGAGGAAAGAGGCGCCAAAGAACGAGGAGTTGAACTTAGGAGAATGCAGTTCCTATAGGCAAAGCAGAGGAGCAAGAATGCTGTTCCCAGAGGCCAAATGAAGTCCCCAAGAAGAACAAGTACTTAATGAAACCATAACAAATAAGAGCCAACAAGAACAACCAGTTCCATGACGAATAACCGAAGTACTTGGTGAAAAGGCAAACCTGTTATCACAGGACCTGCATGCCAAGGTCCTCAAGATGAAAAAGAAGAAAAAACTCAAGATCTACTTCAAGCAACAAAAAAAAAATGCTTTAATTAAAGCAAGAAGGTTGGAGAGAAAATATTTAGTTATAGTGAAGCATTACAGTAAGCAAACTTGCAGTCCAAATGCTTTAATCAAAGCAAGAAGGTTGGAGAAGAGAACCACAACTAGCACCGCGAAATAGAGATTCCTAACAAAGAAAGTTATGGCAGGTCCTTCATCAAAGGGACTCGAAAGGATGAAGCTTAAGAAAGAGGTCCCATGAATTGCATATGACTTTGAAAATGCCAAAATGCATTGGCCATAAAAGTGCCATAAATAACAAAAGGCTAATGCGAAGGTTAAGGCATAAAATGGGGGACTCGTACTTAAGCAAATCTAAAAGCTTGCCCAAAAGAGCAAGACCTCCCCATAAACTCACTCAAGCAAAGAAGTTATATTCAACAACAAATAAGCCCGCATAGTTCAAGCAGATTGCAAAGTGCAAGAAGGCTCCATGGCCCATGTAGGCCTTACGCGTAGGGTGTTAACCTGTAAAACCACACAAAAGGCCAAATGTGGGCAGATGTTCCCCAAAACTTAACGGCCTAGAAAAAGGTCGTTGGTGCCCGAGAATAAAGGCTAAATTGGGTTTTAAAAAAGAGTTCCTGGTACTCAAAAGGAAGAAACAAAACATGGAGCTAGCAAGATTATAAAAGAAATAAAATAACTTTGGCATCCAGGAAGCAAGAGCTGATTTCAGAAGCTAATAAAGCCATCATAAAAGGAAAAGAGTCCCTAGAGTTCCAAATAAAGCTTCATGCAGGAGCTGCACATAGTGACCAATCAAGAACCTCAGAGAAAGAATTGCAAAGCCATAAAAAGGAGTTAAATAGAAGGCAGAGAAACTTTGAAGAAAAGACTAGGAGCTCAATTACTAGACCCGGAGGCCAGGATCTAAGTGCAGGAGCTCGGGAAGCAAAAAGGGAAATCACAAGAAAGTCATATGCTAAATGAAGCTCATTAGTTGCTTGACAACGCAATTTATGATTAAAGAAACCAAAAGGCCTAAGGCCGAAAGGGAACTATTGCAAATGCCGAGGCTGCTCCAAGTTCCGGTAAAGCCAAAACCTGCTCCAAGTTTCGGTAAAGCCAGAACCTGCTCCAAGTTCCTGCAAAGCTGGAATCTACTTCGAACCTCCCTAAAAGTAGAAATTGTCCAAGAATTCTTTTGCAAAGACATAAAGAATTCAAAAACTTGCAATTGTCCAAAGGGAATCAAAGCCCAATAAGAGCTTTAGTGAAGCATCATCAAATGATTTCCATCAAGAAATCCGAGAGGAGTTAAAATAAAATATCGGAAGCTGAAACTAAGTGCAGAAGTTGGGAGCTGAGGTTGGACATATAAGCTAGGAGGAAAAGGAGCAAATTCCCAAGAGATTGGTGACGCTCATAAAAAGAAGCGTGGAAAAAACTACAAGTGCTAGACAGAAGCTCCAAGATTTCAAATAGACCAAAATACCAAGGAAAGTAGAGCCTGAGAGCTGCGCAAGGAACTGGGGACTGGAACCGGGTGCTGTGAAGATGTCATAAGGACCTGATTAGCAATGAACATCAAGAGGAGGACCTGAAGAATGAAGTAAGGGCCTATCGAGTTTTAATTCACGAACAACCACGAAGATGCCATGATCGTAGTCGCACTAAGACACTGAAAGCAAAGCCTACAACATGACAAGAGGACCTAGAGCCAGATGCTACAAAGTTATCAAGATGATCTGTCTCCAAAAGGGAAGCAACTCAAAAGCAGGAACTCCAAGTTCAGGCGACAGGGGGACTAAGGACCAAGACGTCCAATTGCTTTAACAACAACTAACAGTGGAGAACCGACTCTTCCAAAGCAACCAACAGAAATTACACAAAGGATCACCGACTATTAAATGCTCATGCTCAAAGTGCCTAGCTATTTGGGGGACTAATGATATAATATAGCCCAACAGGCTCAAGTCCACAAGCCCATTAAGCAGCACAATCCAATGCAACAAGCCCAAAAGAAGAGCTGAATTGTTTGAGTAAGCATGCAATAAAGAGGCACCACAAGGGCTGGACACGCGTCCAGTCCCATCACGCAAGTGGCAAGGAAGGATTAAGATGACCAACAGATACAACAGAGCTCTATGTCAAGAAAGAAACCAATAGATAATACTATGTAATAAGTCCATAATATAAGGGACCTCATATGGAGAAAAGGGGTAGAATATTCTCTTCAGCTCTCTCTCTCTCCCGATTCAACTCATGTATTCATTATCTTCTTTATTAATAAAAGAACTCTCCGTTTTTGAATTCCTATTTCTCATTTTCATATCAGGAACCTTTTTCTATTGCTCGCATAGAAATCGTGTAGGGGCCATTAGGTTTTCTGGTTTGAAGAGGACCCACGATGATTACAAAGGTGATAGCATTTGTGTTGGTTTGCGTTTGGGAACCTTGTCTTCTGTTTTGGGTTTAGGAATGAAATTAATTCTCCGGGTAGACTTTTGGGCGAGGCTCCCCTACTTTCAGAGGAGGAGAAAAGGATCCTCAATATATTGTGTGCAGATGAAAAGTCTTACGATATTGTGTCTTTGGCTCGGGGCAAAGTTGTTGTGGATAGGGAAGGTCGTTTTTTCTTGATTGTCATGTGGTTGTTTTGATCCTTTTTGGATTCATTCGTTTTTCTTATTCCTCCTGCCTTTGGTATAGACATACTTGCTGATGTCGTTTTTGGCTCAGGTGTTTCGGCCGTCAAGGACAAAGTAGCTCCAGGCAAGATGACAGGCGTTGGACGTTCCCTGAGAGGTTCCCATGGTCGCTCCCCTGCCTTGGCTTCCTTTCGCGCTCCTATAAGCAAGAAGAAAGGTTCCCCAATCCCATTATAGGCCTCAAAACAAAGTCCATAATCCCGTTTTGATTTCTTCATTTCCGATGCTCATACTGCACCAAACATACTGATAGGGGATATACGATTCACGAAAATAAGAGTGTTACCGAATAGACCAAAAAATCATTCAAACTACCGCCAGCAAATAGATGAAGCAGAAGCAGCAATACTCCCAAAAAAATTAAAAAAAAAAAATTGAAGCAGCACAAGAAGATCAAAAAATTTAGAGAAACAAATAAGCTTACGCCTCATGCAATTTTATTTAATTCAAAGAAACTAATCCTTGGACAGCAATAGAAAATTAAAATGCCAAACAAAAGAAACTGAATTAAGTCTAATTATTAACCCTACACCACAGCAGTTTTGTGCATCATTGATGAAGCAAGGGAATCGGATGGAAAAACTAAAAGGACACTAGGTACGCGTCTGCGTATTTGGGAGAGGAGTGCCACCAAGAAAGTGCATGACCAATGCAAGTGCTCGTAATGGTTGATAGGTAGGTACTTGATGTCCCGCCCCTCTTACTGTTGCAAACGTTAAGTCTCCCTCGTATACCTGCGTGTAGCCTCCAACCTAATACCACCAATAGTAACGTATAAAGATTAATCGTCAATTGTTTCTATATAATAGGAAACGGCACCGTTTCTGTCTGCTTCTTTTAAAAAAAATGGTGAACTTAATAGGTAGTAAACCCATAACTATCTTTGGTACATAAGGAATGGGAATAGGAATATGAAGGAGAATCCTATTCTATTTTATTTTATTTTGTTTCACCATAAACAACCTCACTTTAGAATTTATGTATTAGATTATTATCACTCTAGTACTTGTGTTTTAAATTATTGTCAACCAAATAACAAAATTATTCAAATTTCGTTTCTATTTCGATTCCATGTGATACCAAATAACAAAATGATTAGGATTCTGTTTCTATTCCGATTCCAAGTGATACCAAACATAAAGGTCTAAAGAATATTGGAAAGGGAAAAATCCTTATTACTATATATATATATAATGGCGAATCTACAGTGTAATCACTGTAGGCAAGTGACTACACTGAGATCTTAAAAAAGAAATTAATGTGGAGATTTGTGGAGATTTTTATGACTTAAATATAAATTGCCTACACTAGATCTAAAAACAATTAATGTGGAGGTTTTTCTTGACTTAAATATAAAAGCTTCTAGACAACACCCCTATTTAATGTAGTGAGAGAATTTAACTAAAAATTAAAGTCTACAAAGTTTTTCCTACTTTATTCAATGATAATTACCTTTTGCCTATTTTACTTAATCACACAACTTTTTTCCTATCCCCTCCTCGAACAACATTTTCCTTTCCTCTTCTCCTATTATATAGAACCACCGTGTGAGCTTTAATTTTACATGATTTAGTCTATTTCATTCATTTTTTCCTTGGTTTAAGCAATTTTTACTAATATGTTCCATTAGATTTAGTTTATGCAAGTAACTACTAACCATAAAAATAATTAAATAAGGTGAATTGTGAGAGTGATGAGTGATATTGTCTCACTTGAATATTAATTTTTATGTTTAACTAAATCATAAAAATAACTAAATCACGTTGCTAAAATCAAATGTCCATAATTTAAAGTGAATTTTAATTTTTATGAATAATATTCTCACATTGTAGCCTCTAGGAAGATTGATTTTAAAGTTAATTTGCTTTCTTTATATGTTTAAAGGATTGGAAACCATTATACCAATCACTTTAGTACTAACAGTAGACACATTTAATTTGTTTCACCGTAAGAATTTTCCGGGCGATGAACATCATAAAAAATGGTCTGCATAATCGAATAGGTGATGAGCTATTGAATGATTATTTCATTACTTATGTTGAGAAAGATGTATTTGCTAATATTGAGAACGAACATATTAACGTATTTTTTAAATATAGCAATGCTTAGGGAACAATTGTAATATTTATTTTATTTTAACAATACAATTTTTTAAAGTTCTCTTTTATATATATTAGATTGAAATTTGAAATAATTGTTCATTATTTTTTGCCTACACTGAAAAATATTCCTGGATTCGCCACTATATATATATATATATATATATATATATATATATATATATATATATATATATATATATAATTTGTGTGTGTGTTTATGATTTCGAAATGAAACTTATAATTAAGGAGTGAGACGGAGAAAATTTACCTCTCCTGAGTTATACCAAGGATGCCATTCAGTCTTAATGGGAAGTTTCATCGCATTAATAGAGTAAAGAGTTGAAGTTACAGGCACTCTTCCATCTGTATCACCACTGCGTAAAATTACAATAAAGGATTTTACGGGATGGGAAACAAAAAAAAACAAAAGAACACAGATAATTGTAAACAGTTTTCCATCATAATTGCTAGACAATTATGGTATGGGTCATTTTTTCCCAAATTAAATACTTTTCTATTTTTATTTATTGCCATTATGTTATATATATACACGATCACATTGATGATAATGATTTAATTGAGAAAATTGATGTTCAGAGAAGAAACTTGTAGCAAAAACATTGAGGTGAGAAGAATTACAAGGTATCATAAAACAATAGGGATATAATTACTTTACCTAAATACCCACACTCGAAGTCCACTAGCCATAAACTCCCGTAGAAGCGGAATAATTGTTGTTGGGCTATCTAACCACTTAGTAATTATATCACTGCAGGGTTCCCAATCATGAGTAAGTTTGGTCACATTGGCATGTAGGGCTTCTTGAACTTCTGGTCGATTAAGGAAAGCATATACATAATAATCACTGCAAGGATCAAAATTTATCAACTGCACCCAAACAAAGCAACAAATTGCATTAGATGTTTAGAGTACAACTATAATCTAACAAATGAGTTAAACTTTTTTTTTCTACCACTAATCCAGATCAAAGCTTAGAAGTACAACTATAATCTAAGTAACACATGAATTACAGTAACTTTGTTTTCTATGACTAATTCAGATCAAGAGGGTTGCCTTCCCAAAACAACTCAAAATGCGTTGGGCGAACTAAAACAACCTCAAAGCAATTTTCTTAATATTTTTTTTATACGAAATTTTCTTAATACATATGGTATAATCATTGTTTACATCTAAAAAAGGAAAGAAGGAAAGAAAATGTAACTTACAGAAGGTTTCTTAGGTCTGGCTGTGGTACTCTCGTGAAAGCAATCTGGAGCATAAAGACTGTATATATCTATAACATAGGCATCTTCGTTTGCTTTGCCAGTGACTGCATTGCATTTTGGAGACAGAGTTGTAGCGTTGAAATCGCAGTATGTTCTTATATCCTTAGCCACCTCTGGTGAAATTATAGCGTGGGTTTCCCAGTAGTCATACATCCCTCTACTATCAGTCTCATCATTGATCACCGCATTTCCGATCTGAAATTTATCACTGTATGGTTTAATATAACAGAGCTAATGATAGTGAAAAAAAAAAATCAATAATTTGTAACACATATAAATGTTAGACGAAAATCATGCCCAATAATTTGTGATCAAATGCTATTACTTAAATGAAGTAATCCCTATTCTATCGTTAAGTAAAACTGGCAGTACTATGCGTTTGTTGTTGTTAATTGCTACATACTCTCAACCTATAATATACATACCAACAAACTAAAATTTGCATAAGATGGTGAAATGTCAGTAATTACTAATTTGGTGTTTTGCATTATTTTTGCCAAGTTAATTTTATCATGGGGACGGGGTGGTTGTGTGTTCAAACACTAATTAAGTCCATCTTTAAAATAAAAAAGAAAAATAATTAGAATGAGAGGAAGCTCCCCAATTCAGGAGCAAATCACTTGACTCCACAAGCACTTATAGTAATATTTATAAATTATTCATGAAGAGAGATAATTTGGAACTCTCATCAAACCCATCCAATTAAACCAACCCTCTTGCAAATAAATTAATTATATAAAAAAAAAATCAATGATGGGTTCTTTTTTTGGGTGAAAAAAAATTAGATTGAGGGAAGCTCCCCCGGTACAGGTCAGGGCAAATTACGGGCTCAAAAAGTAATTACAGAGAGAGGCAGTTGATAGGGTTTGAACTCTCAATCTAGTAAGAGTACTGACTGAATTTCAACCAACTAAGCCAATCAGTTGGCTCAATGATGGTTCTTGCCAGCAAACAAAGTTTTGTTTTTTTCTTGCTAGCTACAAATTGGTTGATGAGATTGAGAACAATCAACATTTTCCTCTACATGAAAATAACAAAAGCAAAAAATGACCTTGAAGCAATTTGCCAAGAGACTCCAAATTTTCGAAATTGATTGAGAGAAGAGAAGACATACTAGAATTCCTTTGAGGTTGATAATAGTCTTCTTAGCCTTCTGGTTATGATAGAGAATGGTGTGTGCAAGTTGTGGTACATAATGCCCAGCATAGCTCTCACCAGATATGTAAAAGTCTGTGTCTTTATATTCCGGGAATCTTTCAAGCCAATTAACCAAGAACACATAATTATCTTCGGCTGTTTTCCTGTCTCCGTTGTTATCATAATCGGATGTTGTATTGGAGTATGAATAGCCTACTCCAGCTGGCGACTCCAGAAATAACACATTGGCAGCTGGAAGATTTAAAAAAAAAAGAGGATAAGCCATATATATGCTAATTTTTAAATAAAAGATTAAATATATAATTAACAATAGATATACCATAGTTCCATGAGTATCTATTTTTGTAGAGTCCTTTGCCATCACTGTATACACGGAATGGTCCAAGTTCTTGCATTGCTCCATATGCTAGAGATGAACAACCAGGTCCTAAAAAGAAGTCAAACTATCAAATTAATTAGAATACATACAGCCCATGAATTCAAAGGTATATATATGCTAATAAATGAATAAACTAAGCATTTCTTGTAATTAAATTAGTCAAACACCAATTCCATGGTTATTTGTATGAAACTATATATCCAATCCAGTTGGGTTACCCAACATACAAAAGTCACCCACAAATTTAGTTCAGAGATAGAGACGCAGGCAAGCAGCATGACCGCAAGCTAAGCTGCAATGCTGTGGTACTGATAAACGTTGAACATATACATATACATATATATATTGAGACCACTCAATCTGAAACACACGGAAATAGTATCCCATGTTGTCTGTATTAGGCTGATGGCAATACGGAAAGCATTTGATTTCTTTCGTGAATGGGGCATTAATTCCATCATTACAATTTAGTTTTTTTTTTGGCGAAAAAAAAAAGGCATCAGTGTTGTCATCATCGCCCCGTCGGTCCAGGCCCCGGTCAATACCGGTTACATCCTGGCATTAGACTCTCCTCATAGGAGAGACCGTCCAACCGGGGCACCAGCGGACACCCTCACCTGCTACGCGTCATAATATCGGGGAATCACCGGGCTCAACGGCCAGCACCCCACCGTGTGGAAGGCCATATTCGGCCGCATCATTACACTTTAGTTAGTTTCATTCTTAACCTATTAATATTATCGCATATTTTTATCCAATGTATTATCAATTGAGACGCATCAATAAGTTCAGTACCGAAAGATCCTCCATAGAGTGAGAGTATACATTTGATGACTCCATCGATCAAAATAGGTAAACAGCGCAATGTGGATTGTTGTTAATTGAAAGCCTGTTATCAAACTTCCAAACTACCCGGGATAATTAGTCACACTCATGACCGGGCATAAAAAATATTCTGCATGGTCAATTATATGAACTATTTTACCTAAGAAAGAAGATGGGGGAGCAGATATTTTGGCTAGAAGATGGGAAATGATACAATATATCATACACTAATAAAATTGGCCTACCGCATTATTGCATCAAATGGAGGAGAGAGCAATAAGAAACATACATACAAAACAATGCGGTTGGATAAAACTTCTTGAGATACATACATATCTAATCCGAGGGTTATGTAACTTTTGTTCTGTTTGAAGAAATTAATCAGCCAAAAGCAAATGGTGGAAAAAGTAGCAACGTAACAGATATTAAAAAAAAAAAAAAGAGAAGGAGAAGAAGAAGAAGACTGCATGTCAAATTAGAAATCCAAAACAACAGAAAATTCAGCGCAGCTTAGCTTATGACACAAAAAGGACGTGGGGAGCAAATTTCTCTAAATATACAAACCAATGAGCCCAAAGACAATGACATATCAACAAACCAACAAATTAAAAGGATGGAATGGAATGAAATGAAACTGTACCTCCATTAAGCCAGAGAAGAAGTGGCAATTTCTCCTTAGAATGTTGGGCTTCCGCAAAATAGTAGTAGAATGCACGACCAGCGGATTTATCCACAGTGACATACCCACCATACTGGGAAAACTCTACCTTGGGCTGTCCAGGCAATGCGTAGATTCTGTCTCCCTCTTTCAGTCCATCCTGTGGATGAAACTTGGTGGCATCTATGTCCTGAATTGCCTCAAAAGAATTGGTATCTGTTCCTGAGTTTTCCCTGAACTTTGACTCGTGTAGACGACTAAGCGCTTCGGTTTGCGTCTTTGCTTGGATTGAGTACTCTACTAAAGATGCTACAATGAGAATCTTTAGAAGAACGAAACCTGCAAGCTGAATTCCCATTTTGCTAGCTATTTGCGTATGTGAAATGAATTAATGTAGTAGTATCACCAGCACAATCTAAGTTTGAAGGAGGGCTTTTTATACGAGAAAATATTTTGTCACAAAGTCAGTTATGTCCTTCAGTTATTCTTCTTTTTCTTTTTAATTGGTGGTGTGGTGGTACTAATAGCAACAATGAAGTCAACATGGTGACGCATATGAAATTATATATTAAAGTAATTCCTAAGTTTTTATTGACTGGTAAAATAGGTTAAATCACGATGGATGCAGTCTACATAATGCAACTAAAAGATGATAGAGAATAAATATAAAATCTTCTGTCAAAAAAGTTAAATATAAAATCAGTCATGTTACTTCAACCATCAGGTTAAATGTTTTTGTTGGGATGGTCATTTACTTTATGACCAAATAATCGCGTGTCCCAATCTCTGCGCCTCTCTCAGGAGAGAAAGCTGCACAAATTAGCCTTATTACCAACATTACAATAATAGCAATAATAATAATTAATTAATTCATACTTTATTCCAATAACCATCACTAGTCTTCCTAATATAGTAAGGGCACAGATTAAAATTTAAATGTGGCAAATAAGTTCATGACTGAAGACAAATCCATATGGGCAAAAAACGTAGCCGACCCCAATGTGTATAAGAAAAAGATATTTGGTGTCATTTGCATCCGCAAGAAGTTGGATGATAACCTGGCATGAGGATGCTTCCAAATGTGAGAGAGCAATTCATGTTGATCCAAATCAAAACACTCGACCAAAGGCCACAATCATTAATGCCATTTCTAACTCTTGATTTTTTTTTTTACAAGAAAAAAAGAGGGAGAGAGAAGAATAATCAGTGTTTGAAACAATTTACTGCATATTTTCACGTATTAATACGATAGCAGTATTATCCAATTCGGTGCCAACAGCCATTAGACAAATCAGTTGGTTACCCTCATCATCTTTTGGGGGCTAAATCCTGTCGTAAATAACAATTCAAGAAAAAAAATGAAAAACAAATGAACACAAGCTTAAAATTCGGAAATGTTGTAAGGTTCAACTTCTGGATTCATGTATACTAATTACTTTTGGTGAGAAAAATATGTTAAAGAGAAATATTATTTGTTGTTAAAAAATAAGAGTGTAGATATAGCAAACAATACTATAACAGCATTTGACACACTGATTACAAATTCCTTACAACATCAGCAGAAAGTAGACAGTGACAATGCAAATATGCAATAGATTTAATAAAAGGAATAGTTTGTAATTTGGTACTTGGACTGGTTTGGAAGGATAGAAATTCTTTAGAATCGAATCCGCAGCCCAAAAAATTTCCAAGAGGGAACTGTTGAATACAAGAGGATTAGAATGGGCCAAGGTTGTCCGGCGATTCTAATGCTTTGCAGTTGCAAACAAATTATTTGGAGGACCAGTCAAGTTTGGCTTGTAGTTGGAATTCATGAATTGGGATCATCACGAATTAGATTCATTAATTTTTATTTTTTACCTTGATCAGTAATAATATAACTAGAGAGAGTGACAAATAAATAAGCGTACTATATAAATAAATGCATGCCAACAATCAATATTCGGCTTTTCTTTTATCTAAAAATCCCGATAATTTCCAGCAAACAATATTACTTATTCTCCCCAGCCCCAGTCCAGGTTATCCTAATTTGTCCAAGTAATTCCCAGTTCGAACATAATCAATCCATTGAATTTTAGTAAAAGTATAATAAATCAGACCCCAATTAATATTTCACTGCGAACAATTCACTGAAAATAACTAAACTACTTTGCCTCGTATGCTAAAACACATATATTAATTAACACTTTCTCAAGTCAAGATTAATGTTTATACGTGCCCAGTGCTTCAAATTGGATTTCTTGTTTACTTCCCATGTCACTAATCATATAATTCCATTTGCTATCACACTGTAACACATGTTTATGCCATCCACAAAAGAAAAAACACAGTTTCAGATTAAATTTCAAACAAACTAAATATATTTACTTATTTCTCAATTCTCTTGTTTCCTTCTTTTTGTAGATTTCTCAATCCTCCTGTTATATTTCTATTCCCTACGTAAATAATGCTGGGATGACACGCTTAACACGTATTATTGTCCTAAGTAGGCAGTTTCTGTTTTCTTTTCTTTTCCTTTTTTATACTAGAGGTAGAGGTGACTAAATGGTTTCGGTACCTAATAAATTATCCATTTATTAATAGGTAATGAGTATAGATAGGTCAGTATAAATATTTTGTGGGATCTAATTGGGTATTTTATCCATTTTTTATCCATAAAATAGTGGGTTTATAATTAAGTGTTACAATTATCCCGTTTAATTGTTTTCAAAAACCTAATTTCACCAGCGTTGCTCTTTCTCCTCCGGCATTACTCCTCTACCAACCCGTCCTAATCGATCCCATGTGGGCCTTATTGAGCCCACCACAGTCCAGCCATGCGGGCCACAGCCCAGGTTGGATCGATGGTCGTCCCCGCCCAACCAAATGGCCCTAGTTGTGCCCATCCCAGCCCAACCCTTATGGGCCTAGTTGGGCTCGGTGTAGCCAGGTCGGGCCAACCTGGCTCCATTGGGCCCACTTGGGCCAGGATAAACCCAACCAAGTGTTAGTGTAATATGCCCAAAAGCCAATCAATGAATGATTGTACATAGTCATGTAAATACATTAAGGTTATTCCAATAAATATGTTTATGAGATAAACGCTTGTACATATTTATAACCCTAGAATATTTTATATTCTTAAATGTCCCTAGTCGATTATTATTATGGATGGGTTGTAATAATAAATTAAGACTAGCGTATGTTGAGAATTATATGAGATACAAATTCTACATACGGGTACAAGTTAGAGAACTTGTGGACTGGACCGACCCAACATAAGAACACTACATGGAACGTTATATGATTGTCATTAGTGGTTCTTATATGTATTGTCCTTAGACCTGAGATCATCAAGGTTCCCAACAAGTGAGTCATATACTTTGATATTACTCTTGGCTATTCGTAACTGAATAGACCTTAGTGTAATCATTGGGTATATGATATAATGTGTAGTGGGTTTTGTATGATCAAGATGGGATTCGTCCAACCCATATAACGGTTATATTATCAGATGGGCCTCTTGATAGAGTTGAACTGTAAATGCATGGCCATGCTCGGATTATGTGATATGGTGATATCATTAGTATCCGTTTTACACAGTTAACTCGGGGATCAAGAAACTTAGATTAAACTTATACGAGATTGACGTATTCCATGTCTCGTTGTTGATCTTAATAATGGGATGAAAGGACGATGACATGTTCCGAGGCATAATGAATCAGTATTGATCTTGTCGTTTGGGTAGTAATGATGTGTTGCTAGACACCGCTCATTGTTTATAATTGTAAAATGAGATTTTGCAATTATTGCCAAACGTTACAAGTGCCTACAGGGTCACACACTTAGAACTGTTGATTCGAGCTGGTGGTTGAACTGTGGTTCGACCAGGTGGTTGGACCATAGTTGGACTGTGGTTGGACCATGGTCGTTTTGGTTCACTAATTGTCTGAATTATTGAACCAGAATTAGTGATGTGAACTGTGGATATATGATAATGCATTAGTGGTAGACAAGATAATAGGAATCATAATCATGATAGATTGGTGGACCATTATGTTGGCCATTATATTGGCCATTTGTCTAATTAAACTATGCATTGATTGAGAATGAGTGTAGGGTGAAGTGTGATCAGGTTTTCAGACCAAGTCATTCAACTACACACCATATTCTTTTACACACACACACTCCTTTCTTTGAGAAAGAAAGAAAAACACCACTAACACAAGTTCTAGCTCCCGAAAATCTGTAGCTAGCACTGTTGTTCGGGAGTGCTCGAGTTGGTAATCGTGAGATGATTTCCAGCTAGTTATCGACGGTTCATGTGGATACCGTAGAGGAACAGGATTTCTGTCCGGTTCTTGCTGATTCAACCAAACAGTTGAGTGAAAGATCTCAACCATTTCCAGGTACGATTTTTGTTTTTCGGTTTACTCTGTTTCACATGAATCCTCCATGAGTACCGGGTCTTTCCGCTGCATTTTGATTGTCAAGTTTGCATGCCCGGTTATTTACACCAAGCCCATCTGATTCATGCCTAATTAGGCTCGTTTAGGCTATGCCGGGTTAATATAGACTAAGTCGAATTAATATTCATAAGGTTAAGAAAGTTAAAACATAAATTTTGAAAAATATATATTAACATTGTATGAGTAAATGTAATCAAGTATATTAAATAAGTCAAATGGATATAGTTTTTCATTTAAATTTCTTAATGGGTCATAAATAAATAAATATATATAAATAGATGTGAACCGTTTATGAGCCATGGTGGATATTCAAGGATAACCATTTTGCCACCTATAGCTAGAGGTAAGCCAACACTGATGGTGTGGTCAACCGCAACACTCGAAGAGTAGCAGGAGGAGTGCTTCGGACTACTGATGGATGCTGGGTTAAAGGGTTTGTGCATAATCTTCTCCTTTGTAGCCCTTTATAAATTTTTGAACTTTGGGGAATTTATGACGCATTGTGCATTGCATGGGATTTGGGAATTTTATCTTTAAATATTGAGTACGATTGTGTGCCTGTTCATATTCTGAATAATCCGTCAGATGGCTAGGTCAAGGATAAATGACCCAACTCCGATTCTAGGGTTGGAGTATTTAGAAGCTAATACTGATATTCGACCAGATTTGCGTATTTCTACTCAAGTTGAGGCAGGTGGTTCGCCTTGCGTAGGCGATTCTGACGACTTTATTCCCTCTAATGAAAAGGTTGTTGTGGCTAGCCCAAAGCCACGGGAGGGACAATGACGCTAATATCATGGAACTGTCAAGGAGCAGGGCGACTCTTGACAGTGGATGCTCTTAGGGAGCTAAAAGTAAAATATCGCCCAAGGATGGTTTTCTTCATGGAAACCAAGCAAACTTCCAGTCGTATGGAGCGGTTACGTAGACGGCTGGGTTTTGATGACAGCTATTATGTGGATAGGCAAGGCATTGGTGGTGGCTTGGCTTTTGGTGGACGACGGAGGTAGATGTTACAGTCTTAGAGCGCTGTCCTAATTTTCTTCATGTGATGGTGCAAACCCCTAAAACTACCAAACTTTGGTTTTTGACTATGGTTTATGGCCCTGCTGCCCGTCGTCAGAGGGCAGGTTTTTGGAATGATTTGAGACTTCTGCAAGTTAATTTTGATACACCATGGCTAATAATTGGTGACTTTAATGCGCGTACTTGTGAGGATGATAAACATGGTGGGGTTCCTTTTCAGCTCTCTCGCGAGATTTTGTGGACTTTATTAATGATATGGGTTTGATTGATCTCGAGTTCCAGGGCAGTCCTTACATTTGGATCAATCGGAGGACAGGGACAGATTTTATTGCTGCTCGGATTGATCGGGGTATGTCCAATATTTGTTGGCGTAACTGCTTCCCAGATGCCACAATCATTCATGAGACTTTAGTGGGATCGGATCATCGGTCTTTAGTCCTCTTACTTGCTCCCCAAGTCAGTGGCAAGAGATTATTTAGATTTGAATCCTATTGGTTAGAAGACCCGCAGTGCTCTACTATTATTGATGATGCTTGGAGTAGGGTTGTCATGGGTTCAAGGCTGTTTGTCATTACTCGGAAACTGAGAACTACAAAGAAATTGTTGATTAACTGTTTTTGGAAAAAGGAAAGGAATGCCCGGCGAATTATTGAAACTCTCAAGGAGCAGCTTAATACTCTGCATGGCATGCCTTACACTGCGGAGATAAGGGCACGCGAGATTGAAGTTGTCAATGAATTGGAGAATGCGTGGAGACAGGAAGAACAATACTGGTTCCAAAGATCCAGAGTCAAATGGATTAATTATGGCGATAAGAATTCCTCTTTCTTTCATACTACTACTGTACAAAGGAGGCATCGGAACAGATTGACAAGGATTGTATCTGATTCTGGCGAATGGTTTGAAGATGCGGCAGGGATTGAGCATCATGTTGTTCAGTACTTTCAATCCGTTTACTCTTCTTCTTCCCCGCAGATTCCTACCGAGATTACTGATCTTATCCCTTCGTTAGTTACTGATGATATGAATAATATGTTGATGGGGGGTATTTCGGAGCAGGAGGTCAAAGTTGCGGTTTTTTCTATGGGATCTATGAGGGCACCCGGCCCGGATGGTTTTCCGGGTCTGTTTTATCAGAGATATTGGGAAAGAATAAAAGATGAAGTGCTAGCAGTTGTGCAAGCTTTTCACCAATCTGGTTTTCTTTTAACCGAACTGAACAACACCTTCATTTTGCTCATACCCAAGTGTGCTACCCCTGAAAAAATGTCTCAGCACCGGCCTATAGGCCTTTGTAATTACATGTACAAAATAATTGCAAAGGTCTATGTCAATTGTCTAAAGCAGCTACTTTCCATGTTAGTGTCTGAGACTCAAGCGGCTTTTGTTCCAGGCCGTTATATCCATGATAATATCGCCATCGCACATGAAGCACTCCACACTTTAAGATGCAGGAAGAAGGGTCCTAACTTCAATATGATTCTCAAGCTAGACGTGGCCAAAGCTTATGATAGACTTGAATGGGGATTTATTGAAAAAATTCTGCTGGCTTTTGGTTTCTCTACAAACTGGGTTCACAGAATTATGCAATGCATAACCACAGTCTCCTACAAGGTGCTAATTAATGGAAAGCCTTCAAAGACCATTTTTCCTAAACGTGGTTTGAGACAAGGTGACCCTTTGTCCCTATATATTTTTATTCTGGCCTTTGAAGCCCTGGGGAGAATGCTTACTAATGCACAGTTGCGAGGTTTGATTGGTGGATATAAACTAAATAGATGCAGCCCAGTTCTAACACATGTGTTCTATGCTGACGATACCTTGATAATGGGGAAGGCTTCGGTCATAGAGGCTACAAGATTATGGGCACTTATATCTCAGTACAGTCAGGCGTCCGGGCAAGCAATAAATCCAGAAAGGTCTTCTCTTTTCTTCAGCCAAAACACACCAGAATTTTTACGTGAACAGATCAGTATTCTACTTGCAATTCCAGTGGCTAATGGAGGGGAAGTTTACTTGGGACTTCCCACTATTTGGGGAAGATCAAAGGTGCATGCCCTAAAATTCATTGGATAGAGAATGCAAAAGAAAGTAGAAACCTGGAAACAAAAACTCTTATCTTTGGCTGGACGTGAAGTCATGATAAAAGCAGTCTTAACTGCTATTCCC
Source organism: Turnera subulata (assembly GCA_028386065.3). NCBI lineage: Eukaryota > Viridiplantae > Streptophyta > Magnoliopsida > Malpighiales > Passifloraceae > Turnera > Turnera subulata. The sequence goes on along the minus strand of JAKUCV010002240.1, from coordinate 118,251 downwards.
ACCTACATAATGTCGATTTTCAAACTCCCAAAAACTACCTGCCAAAGTTTTCAAAGCAAAATGGCCAACTTCTTTTGGTCCCAGGATATTGATGGTGAGAAGATTCATTGGACCAGTTGGGCCCGGATGATGTTACCAAAGGATTACGGTGGACTCGGTTTTAGAGATTTAGAACTCTTAAATCTTGCTTTGTTGGCCAGACAAGCCTGGAGATTGCTGCAAAATCCGAGCTCGCTATGGGGAAAAATATTGAAAGCCAAATACTTTCCAAGAACAGATTTTTTACATGCAAAGAAGGGTTGTAGAGCCAGCTGGCTGTGGACGAGTGTCTTGGAGGGGAGAGATGTGCTTGATATGGGTTTAAGATGGGATATTGGTGATGGGAGATCGGTCCTGGTGTGGGATCACAAATGGTTGCCGAAGGAGCCTTTTAAAATTCTTTCTCCAAACCCATTGGATGAAGATTTGAGATTTGTTTCTTCTTTGATTACATCGGATGGCCGAGGCTGGAAAATGGATGTTTTGAATAGATTATTTGCTCAGTCCGATTGTCTGTGCATTGAAAGGATTCATCCTACACTGAATATTCCTGATAAATTGGTATGGCATTATCATCACACTGGTGAATATACGGTCAGGTCTGGATATTGGTTAATTGTATCCACTAGATTTTCGCAAGCTGATCACTCTATTACTTCATCATGGCGTGCTCCTCCATCATTTTGGAAATTTATATGGTCCTTAAAAGTTGCACCGCGTGTTAAGTTTTTTATTTGGAAACTTATGCATCAGGGGGTAGCTGTGAAGATGAGTTTATGCCGTAGAGGAATGGAAACTGATATCCTATGTCCTATTTGTCTTGATGCAGAAGAGTCAGTTGAGCACATGATCTTCTTTTGTGCCCATGCAAAGGCAACTTGGCTTGCGTCTAGTCTTAGTTACCAACCACAGAATGTAGGTTTTAGCAACTTTCAGACCTGGTGGTGGCAACAATATTCTCGGTGTAAGGATAAGAAGAGGCTTGAGGCATTAGATTTAATGGCCTACATTTGTTGGGGAATCTGGAAAGCTCGCAACAGGTGTTTATTTGATAACATTCCCCCAAATCCTATTCTCACTGCAGAGAAGAGCTCCTCCCTTTTGGCAGAAGTAGTGTAATTCTCGGCACCTTTTCCTACTACCACTCATATGCCAGAGCCTGAGACGTATTCTGATACCGATTCTCGTTGGGTACCTCCAGCTGGAAATGTCGTGAAGGTCAACTGTGATGCTGCCTTCAAGGTTGATGAGGAATTTGCAAGTTTAAGTGTGATGTGCAGGAACACAGCCGGTGATGTCGTGGATGGTTTGTACAAGTTGGTAAAGAGCTCAGATGCCTTGACTGTAGAGGCTCTCGCTGTTCGTGAATCAGTCCTCCTAGCCAAGGCTAGAGGCTTCCATCAAGCCGTTATTGAGACAGATTCAAAAGTTGTTTTTGAAGCAGTTACTTAAGATTTTTCACCTGCATGTATTCGTACCATAGTCCAGGACATCAAACGTTGTATTTATGCTACTTCATACTATATTTGTAAGATTCCTAGATCAGCCAATAAAGTGGCTGACTGGGTTGCATGAGCTGCGAGAAGAAGGGAGTGTCCCCCCACTAGGTGTATGCTCCCCTCAGGCTTTGGTGCAACTTCTGTATCAGGATTTACATCCTTAAGTAATGAACCAATCTCATTTTATGACAAAAAAAGAATGATCCGTCACATGCATCAAGAATATGCAACAAAGGCTTTGGAGAGTCACATGTACCCATATTTACTAGGAGGCCAACTTCACGGCTGATATGCTCGTAAATAAGTTTTGGCCTTGGATGACAAATTTTGATTGTTAAAATAATCTCCAAATTTTTGCCTTAATGTTTTGAGAGGTTAAGCTCAATTATCTCACGCATGTTCATCATGTAACTGTAAAAACCAAAAAAACAAAGCAAGCAGTTGAGCGGTTGTAGTTGATGTCGACGCGATCTAAAACAAGAAGCAACCTCTTCATCTGTGAAAACGGAAAAAAAAATAATAATAATAAAAACACTTAAAGCAATCGCAACCAGATTATTGTGGAGTGGGGTTGGTTGAAGATGTTTCGGATATTGGGCTTAAGTTCGGTGGAACTGAATTGGAATGCAAAAATGAGATGCACAATAGTATGCCACTGAAAAATAACTTCCAGTCCAACTTGAAACGAACAGATACAGGCTTGAATCACACTTTAGAGAAGATGGGCGGCCCAAGAAATCCAATCAACGAACACCTAAGCTAAAACCATGGATGGGTTTCGTCTTTCATTTTATTTTACTTTATTTTGTCTTCCCTTACTTCCCACAGATTCCCAATGACCGACTTTTTCTTATTTCTCTTGCTTTCCTTTTATTGTTTTCTTCAGGGAGACAGTAGACAACAACATCCACTTGCTACAGGAATGACAAAAACAGCGTTATCATCATCAGCTAGCTAGGGAGAAATTAAGGAAGAAAGATAAGAAGCAACTCGTTTTTTTTTTTTTTTTGCTTGAGAATGATATATATGAGAAGCAACTTTAAAATAACAAACGGTGGGTATTTGAGAAACATGTTGGCCAAGGGAGCCGCATCGCATCGCATCAACACTCGTCGTCTTCTATTACACAACTCCAACATTATGGTTTTCATTAAGCTACTTAGTCTGTCAGCTGCACCAATAGTATCACAAGTTGTTGCCGTTTCTCTTTCGTAAATCCTAATTTTATTTCCTCTTGGTTGGTTAATTGCAGATGCAGTTTTCTGCTTTTGGATAACGTGCTGGTTCGACATTGATTAAAAAAAACTAAAACAATCGATCCAATTGCAAATAAAAATGTTAAAATAAATATCATTTACTATTTTATTTGATCTCACTTACAATTGCAAAACAAGTTCACTATTCTTTTCTATTTACCTTCATGTCTTCCATTAAAAGTTCAAAATAATGTTGAATATTGATTAAAACACAAACAAGTTCACTATTATGTCTTCACGTTTCATACTATAGGTTATATTATAGACATTGTATTTGGTTTTTTGGCATTCTTTTGAACAAGGGGTGGGAGAAAAACAGCATCAAACCAATTGGATAAATCAAGAAAACAGCAGTAGCAGCATTAGTTTCAACCATGTCTTGAAAGATAGGAAGAAGAAAGCACTACTGACTTCCGTTCGTGTCCCTCACCCTAAAGCTCCCCTTCCCTTATCCATACACAAAATAAGTGAATAAAACACTTCAGGGAGTAGTATGCCTATGCAATATATGCAAGTGGCCCAAGAACTAGAAGCCGCTTGTCACTTGCAGGAGGAGTAACTTAAAAAAAAAAATAGAAAAAAAAAATTTAAAAGGGCGTATCATTTTTTATCATGAAGATGCTATTTTGCAGTCACCTTCCCCTATCCTTCCTGTCTGGCTTGCATGTTTGCTTACAAATTAAGCAAGAAGAGCAAACAACAAGTGGGTTTCTTGGGCCTGGGTTGTCCAACTCTAGAAGGCGTGTCAACAATAACGTGTGCCAGTACGATTAACGCAAGAATGATACATATGATACTAGACTAGTACCACTGCGAGTAGATAAGTACCATTGACTATGAACAACATGTTTCTCTCGTTTTATTTTAAGTTTAATTCCATTAAATAAAATTATCATCCAATGGGCCACACAACACAAGCAACGGAGCCTCCGCTTGTTTGCCAACCCAAACCAAAAAAGTCAAACCCACCTTTCAAACTTGTATAAATCTTCTTTCCCATTCTTGCATTTGCTACTAAAATCCTAGCAAAAGAGGTCCCATTAAAACTTTAAACCAAAACCAAAACCAAAACTTGCAAGCTTTTGTATCCTCTTTTTCCAAATGGTACTCTTGATTGAAAAACTCAACAAAATATACTCCAAGCTGGAGAATCACCACCCTCACCCTCATCCCCACCCACAACATCAATCAGAAGTCTTGTTAGCTTCTCTTGAGGCTTTCAAGTCTGATGTTTCAAATTTCATAAACCAACTTAGGTTGAACTTGAAGCCAGGGACTGGAATCCTGTCTTTGACGTGGGTTCAACAATGTTTCGAGCTGCTGTGCTTTACCAACAAAGCTTTTGCAAAGCTGGCTGTGGATATTGACTACCATATGAGGGAATGGAAAGCCAAGACCATTGAGGAGTATCTCAACTCTAGCTTGAGCTTGTTGGATCTTCTCAATTCGGTTACTTCCTCTCTTTCTCACTTGAGACAAGCTCGGCTCTTGCTGTCTCATGCCTTGAGCGTTGTTGGAAGCTCATCATCACCTGCTTCAGGAATTGAGCGGCTCAAGGATTTCAAGTTCAAGACTTTGAACAAAGACTTCAAGCAACAAGAGGGCAAGGAAGCTGACAAAGAAAGGACAAGCTCTGATAAGGAATGGGTTGTATATCAGGCTTTGATGGAAGTCAAGCGCATAGAGTTCTGGGTATGCAGTGTTCTGATGGCTGCTTTGAGTGGAGATGCTAAGCCATACCTGGAGATGAGAAAATCAGCTGGGATGTTGTCAAGCACCTCGTTGGTCAATCTGGACAACAGAGTTTATGAGATTATTGTGGAGAAAGGATTTGTCTTAAGGGAGGTTGAAGAACTTAAAGAAGGAGCCGATGGCCTTGCGGCTTCTGCAGCAGCCAAGGGAAGCAGCAATACTGCAGTTGAGGAGATGCAAAGAAGATTGAAGGGGTTTGAGGAGCTGCTGGACAGTTTCAGGAAGGGGGTGGATCGCCTTTTCTCTGAAGTCTTGACTGGGAGAAACGAATTGCTTCATAGCATTAGGTATACCAAACATTAGTTGATGTGCATAAGCTCCTATAGGTGTAAATTTTCTGTTCAACGTTATCTGTACATGGGTTGTAATTTTTGGCTGTTTATTTTTTTTTAATCGTAACTGCAGATTGTAATAGTTTCAGAACGTATTTTATTCACTGCGAAAGATGTTCTGAAGCTTGACACTTTTGTGATTTCCATATAAAAATCTTAATTACAGAGTTGATAGTAGTATTGTCAGAACAGACTTGATCCACACGTTTAAGAGGATGTGAATTAAGTACGAACTTTGCTCCAGACGTCTCAGACAACTAGTTTGTCTGCTAGATTAGTTGATACCACAGATAACATCCGAATGTTAATGACCAGAATTTCAGAAAGACCAGGCTGCTCACCAACAAAATCATACGTAAGACACAATACAGTAAATGCATCAAATTACTGAGAAAATTAGACTGAAATTCATACAAGACGCTAACCTCTTAAGTGTATACACCGACTACAATTTTCTACTTCATTTCCTGGTAACTTAGTGTTCATCCTATGAGGGAAAACAACTACAATCCATTTTCTAAGATTCTTGTTGTCTGGCAAGATTAATGCTTAAGATAAACTACTAGTCGACTGTGCTAAGAACCTTCAAGTTCAGTTGTTTGTATTAACAATGATGAGGAGCATTACAAGAAAAGGATCACATTAGGCCTAAGGGGCTCTCTGAATCACTGGAACGGCTCTCTCCTTCTTGTACTGTTCGCCTGAGATAAACATTGCTCGGCAGCCTGAGTAACATGGGGGATATGTGAGCATATGGAGGAGAAAAGTAATAGAGTATCAACTCCACAATTTTTGATAGTGAATATTAATAATAGTATATGATAGCATGATACTCAGAAACATGGAGAGATAAATGAGCATGAGATCACACAGAAACTAGTTTGTGGGCAACTGCTTTGAAATTCTGTATGCTAATATTATAGCATAAATTTCAAGTACAAGGAGGTTTGCACATACTGGTGTTGAATGTTGATGTGAAAGATATATATCCGCCAGCATATAGAATCATGGAATGAAGATTTGGGTTTGCCATCCGGCTAGGACATCTACTAAACCTATGTTTAACTCATAAGAATGCCATGATCTTATACGAAGCAACCACGACAATTGAGCTTGATCGCATTCGAATGTCAAAATTCAAGTTAAAAGTGTGAGGCAGTTGTAGATAAGCTCTTGATTTTCATATATGGTTTGCCATAAACGGAGAGGAAGTTGTTTGCAACAACCAGAAGCACACAACAAACAGAAGGCAGATAGCATACCCCAAGTGCAAGGTAGTATCTGAATCTCCTCTCTCAATTGAATCATGGCTTATGAGAGAACACTTCCTCTCAGCGGAGCAGTCAAGATAAGTGGGGATCGAGTGGTCAGTTGACTGATAAAAACCTTGAAGCTCTTCAACCTGCCAAGAAGATGGCAGAAAATAATTAATCTGTAACATATAACTGCTAGTTAACAAGTTAAAATTTGCATCAGAAAACTATTGGTAACCTGTCTACGCAAAGTTTTATTCTCCAGCATTGCCCGCTGTTCCTGCAAGCAAAAGGTTAAAATGACAATCCACAAAGGATACTACTTTCCCCATCAATAAACATGAAGCGTCAATAACTTTATTATAGAAACACTTTTTAACAGGATCATAACCTTAGTGCAAAATCATTTTGATTGTTGCAACAACATCCGAAAATTCAGGAAAAAATAGTCTTACCAAAATGATTCAACCACCGTAAAGAAAGGTATAACAATGATGTGCATGTATTTGCAGAAAACAGGTTTCAGGTAAATTAAGACCATATAGAGGGCTCAACTCACCTGTAATCTAGACTGCTCTAGTTGTTCCATCAGTAATTGCTCCTGAAATAGTAGAAATTCTGTTATAGCTCCTGAACTATTACCCACAGCCACATAATTTGCTTATTTTCTTTTTGTTTTTTTTTTCTTGGATGAAATTTAGTAAGAAAAACAACATAGCAGGAATGCAGAACCTTTTTCTCTTTCACGCTGATTAACCCTTCATTTAGTTGCTGTTCTAACTGCTGCAACTCTTTGAAGCTCAATCCAGTCAGGTCCTTGCCCAACAGCTGCCTATATAATCAAGATCAATGGAAACAAAGACAAATGAGATTTAACAGTGTTAATTCTTCCAAATGAAAAAAATAATACGAAGTAATCTGGAAATATACAACTGTTTCACTTTTAGCTCAGTAATTTCCTCTTTGAGAACATCCAGCTCCTTTAGATCTTGCTTCTGAAAAGAAACAGATAATTGCTATTAAGTACAATAAATTGCAAATAAGTCAAGTTTCTGAAGAATAAACATGCAGTTGGAAACATCAATCCAGAGACAAAATACTCTTTATCCAGTATTGGCACGTTAGTGATTCATGTAGATCACAGAACTTAATGCCAATTTATGACAACTTAATCTGCAGATCAACAAGTCCATCCCCTGCTGAAGGACTAACCGCGAATCATATCTTACCTCTGTCCCGTGTTCTACTCTAGGCGGCCCCGAAGGATCTCGAGACTTGTTGTATCTCAAAATTGTTTTCTTCATGCTGCAAAATAGTAGTAAAGAGGAAGTAAGCATACAGGAAGTAAGGGTAGACATTATATGTTCATGCCCTTCCCAGTACTAGAACAGTAAGGCGCTATGCGAAGAATTCTTAGAGGTTGCTTTAATTGTCCCAAATGATTAGGATTGCTGGTTGTTTTGCTTCACAAGAACACACGCTTGCTGTATTTGAGAGCTTGATATATCATCCAGTAATAAGAGCAATGCGAATTAACAGAGTGCAAGTTGCTGAAGCAATCAACTAGCAAATCAATGGTCAAAATCCTCCGGTAGACCACAAATAATGAGCAAAATCCACCCGAAAGACACATCGCCCAAACCCATCTAGCTAATACTGTTAAATTATAAAAACTGTCCCAGAAAATTGTATGTTTCCTCGATCGATACTATGAAAAGAAAAAGAAAAACATGCGAATCCCCTTGTCTATCAAGGAAAATCACAGGAAAAAATATAAAAGATTCAAGCAAGCATTCCAATTACAGAGCCACGTGGGCACAAAATTAGGAAACCTAAAGCCTCGCGATATTTTAACTCAAAACAATCTCACCGACAAGAACACTTGAAAATCATTGTTGTCGTGGAACAAGAAAGCAAACTGCATGCAATAAAGCATCAAGCATCCTTTCTGGCGTATCGAAATAAGAATGCAACAGTGATTTTACAAAAATATGGAGCAAAACTCTTAACAACACATCATTGAACTGCCAAGTTTTTCCTTTTAGAAAAAAAAAAAAAAAAGGACAGAAGCGATGAGAAGTATTTGTGAAATCATCCACAAAGTTCACGAACATTTATATAGAGAATGGTTGAGGCGTCCATATAAACATAACCATTCTCCATAAGACCAAAGCAGTAACAAATCAAAATAGCTAGACATGCAATCGCCTTCCCGGTCACAAAAAGATGAAAACTTTACCAAAACTAAAAGCGCTCTTTTAAGATTCTAATTTGGCCTCACAACCGGCACGACAACAGGGTAGTAGGAAAATGAAGGTTTTGCCTACCCAGAGCTGGAGAACTCAAAGAGCTTGCCAGTATTGGAGAAAATAATAACCGCAACCTCAGCATCACAGAGAATGGCAAGCTCCCGGGCCTTTTTGAGCAACCCAGTTCTTCTCTTTGAGAATGTGACTTGCCTGCTATTTGCATTCTCAATCCTCTTGATCTCAATCTTCCCTCTCCCCATTTTGCTTTCTCTTCCTCACTTTCAAAAGAAAAAGCATAAAAGACCCAATTGATCTAATCTAACCCCTCGTTCAAGGAACAAGAATTAAGACCGGTCGTCTAAGATTCCACAGGGTCAAAGCGGACAAGAAAGGTATGAACTTTGGTTTGCGTAGAAACAGAGGAGAAGGGTGAAAAGGAAAGGTCTTCGTATTTCGGGGGAGATTATACTAAAAATAGATGGGGAGAAGATAAAGTGGTAGGAGAGAGAGCGTTATTTGTGACACAAATGGCGAGAGAGAGAGAGGTGGGGGGACTGCTGGAAACGGCAAGTTTGCATGGCTCTGTTCATACTAATTCGAGAGCGTGCTGCATGATTCCATTGCCACATTTGGAGTGCCTATGACTATGACCCCTATTGGGTCTACATTTGGTGGTACACACCCCCCATCCCCATGGCTATCTTTTACTAGTCTTTTTATAATGTTTCTTCTTTCTTTCTTTTACTACCAATTTTGAGTGGTACTTTACGTATTGAATGTAGGAGTAGTACTTTGTAAATTGGATTTGGCCGTTCTGTTCTGGGATTTTGGCATTTATTTCAAGCTTTCCTGCATTTATTTTATTGAGTTCAGTTTTGTATGTGTTGTTGCTTACTTGCCTTGCATGATTGTTGCTTTGTATGAAGACTGCTTCGGATTATTATCAGTTCTTTCAACTTGTAAGGCGGCAGAGTGCATCTTTCTTACTGACTAGTAATATCTTAGATAGGCACTTGGCTAATTACATACTCAAATTTCAAGAAAGGAAATGATAGATAAGTATACCTCCTGGAAAATGACTCCTTCCCTCAAAAAATAAATAAAAGGAACCATTTTAGGGTGCAAATAACAGTTGCTTTTTTTTGTTACAAGTCTTTTATGTTGGCATTTACAAGGTATAATTAGCAATCAGGGCATAATGTCATTGCACACTTCTTCTAGTTAAAAAATTGTACCGATCAATTCATTATTAGCAGTGATGATTGTTTCAATGTGTGTTAAGCTCAAGTAATTACGTGGGTAGTCCTTTTGCCACTTGCTCATTGTTTCAGAAAACCAGAAGCGCCACTGTCTTCTGGGTAGCGCATGAAGTTGGCGTCATAAGAGTGTCCATGAAGAATGAAGACATCTGATCTCCTTACTGCGGCTTCCTGTACTCTACCGGAGGCAACTGGCTTTTGTGAGTAAAAATGGGGAAGAACACCTTAATTATGATGATTTTATAAAACTAATGCCATAAAAAAATAAAACTAGTGCCATAAAAAAGTTTGCTATTTATCCTTTTGTGAGGTGTATTTCACATTCGCCCTACAAAAGATTAATTGTACTAATATTTTGTTGATACAGAAGCATTACATGCTTTAGGCCCTGCTAGGCATTTTGTAGTTTGTACCATATCAAGCACTCATTACAAGTATAACTAACTAAACGAATATACCAAGCACGCCCCCCTTCGAATGGGTCCATCTAGTATCAAAGATACATTGCATCATCCACTATAGTATATACTGAGAACAGCAAAGTAGTATGCCATCCACTCCAAATAATATAGTGGTTTAACAGAAAGTACGGGCGGATGCTTAGTATAAAGTGAATCTGAAACGTGAGGTTTCCCGTCTTTGATTTTACTTTCATAAGTAATGGTCTGGAAGGTAGGACCACGATTTTTGCCAAGGGAATTAACTAATTCCAGTGGTTTTGTATTTGACTAAATAGCTTCTAGTAACTAAATGTGGAAAGAAAAGGCAAATGTGCACTGCTTGGTCAGAATCACATAGCAAAAGGCTAATGCCAAGTCAGTGATCATTCGTCCTGAAGCAAAAACTACAGAGTAGCATTATTGGGAGGAAAAGAGTAAAAGAAAAGGACCATAGACCAGATATAGCATCCAGAACCACGAACAAAAGAGGTAAACAGCTGGTCCAACCAGTGGCGGACCCAGTAAAAGTCTATGTGGGCGCCAAAATAACAAGGAAAACAACATCCAGAAATACCAAAAAAAATGGTAAACAGCAGGTCCAGCCGTTTAAACAGATTTCCCCATATCATTCTATTTTTTCTTATTCGTTTGCAGTTCCCGAATCTAGTCTAACATGTTAGAGAAGTAACAATATAATTCCCCTTCCCCTTTCTGTGACAAAAATCTAAAGATGCCAGTGCATTGTCATTATGGTACAATGAGCAATGGTGGTACAACAAGGTAGCACAGGTCCTATAACCCTTCCGCTATCGATTGGTAGTTTGGAGGTCTGCCAAGATCTGCCTTTTCATCCGTCTTCTTGCAAACATATATAAAGTGAGAATCTGGATCTTCCAAAACAAAATCCGACGGAAGTAATCCCATCTCGTTGATTGGGACAGGTTCCAAATATGACTTCGGTGCTGAAGCACTTGCACGACTTTCAAATCCAGGTCTAGCTGCAAAATTTGGGAAAGGATAAGACATATATTTCCTCGTATCTTTCAGTATCTTACTGTAGGTATGCTCACGTGATGGAAATACAGCCAAGCTTAAATAATACTAGCATTTTGAAGGCTACAAATAATGAAAATCAAGTGTCCAGATATCATAGGGCAAAGAGGATATAAAGGTCGGTTACATTCTTTACAGTAAATTGCAGAATCCCCTCAACACCAGATGGGATATTGCAGAGTGTGGACCAAATGTCTAGTGTTGGTATTTGAGAAACATTATAAACAATTCTAAAGATAAGAAGGGACACTTCCGTGATAAAAGACATCTGGTGGTAACTAGTACAATAATGTTTCATCTTAGGGAACAAGGATTCAAAACAGAAGTAACTAGCCCTCTCATGTATCTCATTCACTTGGTGACAAGAAAAGGTTTCTACATGTGACACGCATTCAACATGTGCCTTTTGGGACAGTTTAGGATAGGAAGAAGATGCATGTTGAATCCGAGAGAAGTTTTCATAAGGGTCCTTGTATAAGCATTCACGAAATCACAGGGCAAGAAATTGTAAACATCAACAAAAGAACGGATATCTTTTGAAGCAGCGAAGAAGATAACCCGATGCACAAAGTATAAATACATATCGTAAGAAACAGAACTATAAGCACAGGAATTTTCAATACTCTGGAAAGCTTGAAGGAAAAGCTTACGTATTATGTACAACAGGATTTTCCAATTGTACCTAGACCGAGTCAAATGAGGCATCCTTACTCTCGGATCACCATATGTTATCTGTAGATGAATACAAGGAAATATTCAATCTCCAGTGCTTTTTAAGAAACAGATGATGAAATTTTACAAAAATGAAGCTGTGACTTTTGGTGTATGGTTACCAACATATAAGTTCCTCCGGGTTTGAGAAGCCTGCAATCCGAGAAAGAAACGAAGAGATGCAATCAAAATGTGGATGTATGAAAAACAAGAAGAAATTACTTATCAGAAAAACAAGAACTTCTAAAGATTATGCCTAGTACAACCTGCTCACTTCCCCCAGCATCTGAGAAGCACTAAGTGAAGCATCGTTTCCACACTAAACACAGAAATAAATCATCTCCATCTCAGAACAAGCCAAGAAAGGGAAAAACAGAAATAACAAAAGCAAATGGATAGTGTAGCGTACGCACCATTAACGAATCAAGAGTTCCTGGGTTGATGAAAGTAAAATATAAGTCCACGAGTGCACATTTTTTTCAACAACAACAACAAATACCATCCGTCGACTCAAAAGCCAATCAACATTAGCAAAATCACCATATCGTACCTTTGTCAATAACACTCTCAAACGACTCATCTGGGAAGAAACTCATATCTCTAACATCCATTTCCATATCTATCAAACAAATCAATCAAGAATCCCAACACAAAATCGAAAATAACAATATTTTTTATATTAAAAAGAAGAGAGAGCTAGGTTTTTTTCAACAAGAAAAGAAAAGAAAAGAAACGAAGAAAAGAATAAACATTGAAAACCATTGAAGAGGATACATTTGAGCTCCGGGGTATACTCGTATCTCTTTTTCATCAAATCAATCGCCACCGACGAGATATCAATGTTCATAATATCCTCGTACCCATCCTTCACCATGTCCTCCGACATAACTATAACATTAATAAAACAAGAGCCAAAGTTTAACAATTAACACCCGAGGGAGGCCGAATCAATTAAACATAAAATAACAAGGCCGAGGTGGAGAGAGGGACTTACGGGCATTGCCACAGCCGACCATGAGGACGCGGGAGGAAGTGGGGACATAGCGGCGGATGAATGGGCGGAGGGAGGAGTAACGCTGGTACCAGTCGAAATTGCCGGCTTCCTGGAGGTAACGCGCGTCCCAGTACAGGGAATCGCCGTAGTTGTAGGTGTTGCAGCTAGACACGTCCCGGTACATCTTTTTCCTTCTTCTCCTTCTTCTGCCTTTGCCAGCTGAGATGTGGCAGTTGTTGTTGTTGTTGTTGTTGTTGTTGTGTCTCCCGGTTTAATGCGGTGGTGGTGGTGGCGGCGGCGGTGGTTAAGTGGAGGGTGGTGGTGGTGATGTGTTGTTTGCTTTAGTTGCGGGTGAGGTGTGAGACACGTGGAGGAGGAAAAGTGTGGTGGGTTGTACTTGTGTCCCGGTGTTCTTGTGTTTGTGGTCGTTTTGCCGTTTTAGGGGAGCTAGGGTTAATGCGTGTAATAACAACGGTTTTGTCATTTTTATTTATCCCAGGTAGGGCAATGAAGTAACCAACAATCAAAAAGTATTTGTCACTTTTTAGTTTACTTTAAAAGCCAACGAACCTGAATTACCCCAGTACCAGTACCACCCCCTATTTTCTTTCCTTTCTTCTTTTTAATTAATTTTTTGCTTTTTTAATTTTGGGATGCAAGAATGGAACAACTCTCTCTCTCTCCTAGTACCTTCTCTTTTGTCGATGTTTGATCAACGCCATGCCCCCGTTTAAATCTCAATTCCGCCGCATACAACTTAAAAAAAAGGTACCGCGCCCAGAACCCTCTCCACCTTCTTCAGCTTGAGTTTCAGGCTGCCGTTCGGGATCTACCCGGCGGCAAGCCTTTTATGTTTCTTTTCTTTGCTTTTCTTTTATCATTTAATAAAGTAGTAGATCTCTGTTGCTTTTTAAGCAACTTGTTTCTGTTGTTGTACAGTTTTTCAGGAGTACTCCTCGTGATAAAGCATGGACCAGAGGCGGAGGGAGGGGGGGCCAACAGGGGTCATGGCCCCTCCTAAAATAATTTTTTCACTGTTCATAGAATTACTGTTCATTGAAAATTAAGGGGGAAGTAGATTTAATGTCAAAAAATTTGGAGGGAAAAAGAATATGGTATTATACAGTACACGCATGTGGGGAAAAAGAAATACTAACCTAATTCCAACGAGTGGCCTCTAACTACTCTAATTCCAAATGCTTCTGAAGCTTACACAATACACCACTCTACGAAAGGAAGGAATCATGCTATCAAAAAGGAAGACACACTGTCACTGGTAAATGCTAACTAACCTTGTAATTGGTAAGTTCTTAATTCTTATCTTTGTTGCATAGTCTATAGGCCATAATCCGTTATCCCAAAATTTATATCTTTATCTATAATCTGTGAAAAAGAATTATTTAGATTGCTTGGTTTCCTAAGATATTGCGGGGTTGTTGTTGGTTAAAACTTCAAAGCTTGAATTAAAGTTTAAATGAGAATTTGCCCATTAGTTGTTTGATGTAATGCCACAAAGATCATTATTGACTCTTTTTGCATATATCGTTGATTTCTGATGACCAGGTCTTTGTTTATCAAATTGGGGGACTAGCTCATGTTGCTTGTCTGCTTGAGGGCTCAATTGAAACATAAGAATATCTGCAGATCATTTGTTTATAGTTTTTGTTGGGCCAAATAAGGTAATTTAGATGTTTATATATTTCCTCTTCCTCTCTAAATAATTTGTTGAATGTTCTTGGAGTATAGTTAGCTGGCTTAATTAGCTTATGTTTATCTGCCCAGCCTAATTTGAAACAAGGGCTACTTTTACCCATTATAGTTTAAGGTACTTTATTCATTATAAAAGTTGTTTTTATTTTAAAAATTTTCCAACTAATTATTATTAGTCTAGCCATTTTTTACTCATGTTGCAATTCTGACATTGTGTAATTTTATTTATTAGATCTTTTCTCGATGGAAATAATATATTCTCTAATTTCTATAATTAAAAAAATATCAAAATGCCAACATTCTCTTATTTGTATCGAAGTGCCAACCAAAAGTGGTAGTATTGCAGGAGAAGAGATAAGAGACTTGTATTTACGAAAAGAGAGAACACACTTGTGTTATAAAACACTTCATTAAACACAAGGGGGAACATACAAGGAAAAATTGAAAATATTAAACTACAATCCTAATCAGCCCGCCTAGGCTTCTTCATATTCAGCTCCCGCTTCAGGCGGTTGTTCTCTCGGGCTAGATCATTGCTCTCGGTGGCCGCTGCAACCCAGCTGTCACGGAGCCTCTTATAGGCCTCCTCCCACCGATCTAGCAGCCGGTCTCGGTTCCAGATCATCTCAACCAGCCGCTCATTTTGTTCCACAAGTTGCCGGCACATTGCTTCCATGGCTTTTCCGTGCTCGGCCTCAATCCTAATATTCTCACACAGGCCATGAATGGTTGTTTCCATGTCGTCAGCCATAACTTGCTATGTGAAATATGCAGAGAATGCTTGGTTATATGTTCCTAGTGTTTATGTGTGGCTAGTGTGGTTATGTGAGTTTTTATGGGAGTGGCTAACGGGTTAATGTCACATCTCTCATTAAGCAATAATTCAATCAGTGGCAAAATTTTCAAAGATTTTGAAAAAGTAAAATCTTGAAGATCGTAAACGGTTTGGAGTTTTGTGAAAAGAAATCAATAATTCAATCTCCGAGCAAATCCTTGTAGCCGAAAACATACAAAGTGTTAGAGAAATAATTCAATCAGTGGCAAAATTTTCAAAAAGTAAGATCTTGAAGATCGTAAACGGTTTGGAGTTTTGTGAAAAGAATTCAACTTTTCCTATCACCGAAGCAATAATTCATTCTATGGCAAAATTTTTAAAAAGCAAATCCTAGAAGATCGTAAACGGTTTGGCAAAATTTTTATTGCCCGAACAACAAACACATAGCGTGTCGAAGCAATAAATGAGGCAACGGTAAAATTCAAACCGCAGACACTTGAAATTCGAACGTAATAAACACGCTCCTACTAAGGTTATAAAAGACGGTAGGACGAGGGGTAGGTCATCAAAATCGTTTTTAAAGCAGCCTCACGCCCAGACAAAGAATCCTCAAGACTCAAGAAAAACTAAACACCCACATATCCAGAACACAATGCCTGCCCCATCATCAGTTTTCTTTGTCGAAGGTGCCAACCTTGGCAGAAGGAACCGACTGGCCTACAGCATGGTCAATGAACGTGCCGAAGAACTACCGAACGAGCTCGGCAGGATGCCCCGACTGGTCTTCGTCGACGAGCTCTACTCATCGCGGTTCTTTGTCACTCCAATGGAAGAGGTGTTCTTCCTGGAGGATCGCGGCACTCTGAGGACATCCTACTACGGATCGGCAAACTCCGTGATGTTCTTCATCTCCGACAGGCTTCAGGAGTTCAACCTGGAGTCCACTTGCCAGACTGTGGAGCAAGGCGCCTATTACCAGCTCTCGATGACGGCTCAGAGCATACCCAGAATGACGCGCTTACCTCCAACTTGGCCAAAGGTACGGCTGCTGGTGTGGAACTGCAGAGGAGTTGCAAGGCGCGCTCAAGAGTTCTCACGTACGCTGAGGGACTTGAAGAACCAGTACAAACCGAATATGGTTCTTCTGACGGAGACGCAGTGGCAACCTCGGGACGATCACGGTCTCATCCCTCTCTGTTTCCCTCAAGCTAACCGGTTCGAGATTCCTGGCCAGCGCGACAGAGGCGGCATGTGGCTCTCGTGGAGCGACAGAGTCACGGTCAACATCAACAGCGATCCCAACAGCTTCCGTGTCAACGTCGTTCCGAACCGTTAGATGTATTTTCCATTTTAATAAAATATCAAAATCGTTGTAATATTTCTCTTTTTATAAAATATAAAATATCAAGATCAATGTAATGTTTCCCCTTTGTAATATTATTGTTAGTTTTAATAATATTTATATTTCTGCTTAATTATGGTATAAATTTCTACTTATGTAGAACTTGTCTGTTTGCAGATGCAAGGTGGATTTGTAGTGGATAAATATAAATTTACTGTTGCCCCCCCCCCCCAAATTGTAATCCTGGCTCCGCCCCTGGCATGGACGTTACAACAATCTTTGTTATCACGTCGGTGTTGCGGATCTCCTCGCTCTATTGCAGAATCTGCAGCTCTTTCCCTCTCGGAATCTGCTGTTCTTTCCCTCCCTGGTGGGAGGTTGCTCAAGGCTTGTTATGTTTCAGTTTGTCTTTATTCCTTTGGATTTGTTTTCCTTAAGTACTATTACAAGCCTTTGTTTTGATCCTCATGTTGGAGGATATTTTTGTTCTATGTCTGTAATAGTCTTGGAGCTTATACACGTGACTTGTGTCAAGTTTTGTTGTACCTCTATGTACTATTTTCTGATTTAATAGAACGGGTCTACCCGACTTTTATAAAAAAAGAAAAACTTAAAAAAAAAGGTACTTTTCTTCTTTCTTATTTTTTTTGAAAAAAAAAACAGGTAGTACTTTTTATGTTGGTTCAATCTCATATAAAAAAAAAAAAAAGGTAATGTCTGTCATAGTCAGGCAAACCAAATATATTTGGAGACCAAATCGTCACAGACTCACGGTAGTCTGTCCCGTGTGTTGGTTTATGGGATGCCAGAATGGCCCCCACGTACAAGCCCAGTAATGTTGGATTGGGTTTTTCGTTTGCACCTAAATCGGGCTTGGATTTAATCAAAGCGTTTGTTTAGTGCACTTTTGGCTTTGCGGCACCAGGTTTGTCATAAATAAAACTAATAGTAAAATCATAGGACCAAGAAGGCAAGAACCCACCGCTTCCTACAGCACAAATGTCAGCCATTGCATGTAGGAGGAGCAAACAACAACACCCATCTCTTTGTTTGCTTAACCTGCAGTGAGCAGGCCGCTTCTCCTCCTCATCCCACGTAACAACCCCTCCATGAACCTCACCTCCACCACGTGTCACTCATCTCCCACCACGTGTCCCCCACGAGATTACCTGCAGGGTTTTGCTAGGTTTTAAGGAGCGAACTTCTTTGCAAGAAAAACCAGTGCACCCAGATCAGCGAGAGACAACATTTGGTTTGGTTAGTAGATGGACAACAAAGAAGAGGGTCGCTGCAATGGACACCATGGGGGGGAAGAGGAGGACCGACCCCCTCAGATGGCACTGAACCATGTGTCGAGGCTTTGTAGAAACGTGGAAGAGTCCAAGGATTTCTATACCAAGGTTCTTGGGATGGTGTTGATCCAGAGGCCACAAGCTTTGGATTTCGATGGTGCATGGTTGTTCAACTATGGCGTTGGGATTCATTTGGTGCAGGCCCAGGATGAGGATAGGTTGCCTGATACCGATCGTGGCCTGGATCCCATGGATAATCATATCTCTTTCCAGGTTTGGCTCCAAATTAATTATAAACAGTGTAGCTACCTAGCTAGCTAGGTCAAGAATACAATACATAGTTCCCCTGCATAATTAATTAACACACTAACTTGGCTCGTATAAAGCTTCTTCACCCACCAATTAATTAATTAGTCCTTTGATCAGTGGGCTCTTAAGCTAACAAGAGTTGTTTAGTATTTTGCCCAACTGAATCATTTCGTTCTTATTAATTTGTTTCAAGGGAGTAGTGATTACTGCAGGATACGTTAGTAAACTTTTTCCAAAATAATTCTTAGTCGACTTACTGTCTTAAAATCTTCTTACAGTGATTATAATGTAATGCAGATTATATACAAGGGAAAACTAACATGTACTAATATATTAAGACTGATGTCTTAATCTTTGGGTAATTGACAGTGTGAAAGCATGGAAGCTCTGGAGCAAAAATTGAAGGAATTTAACGTGAAATACAAGAAGAGAACACTGGAAGAAGAGAAGGGAACCAAAATTGACCAGCTATTCTTCTATGATCCGGATGGATACATGATTGAGATATGCAATTGTGAGAATCTGAAACTTGTTCCTGCTGGCTCCTTGGGCAAAATTAGGATGCCAATGGACCGCCACAATCCGCCTATTGAATTGGACCACAAAGGGGAGGATGATTCAAAATCAAAGTATTAATTAGCTTATTATAAGGAGGAGTCGAGCCCGTTGTCTCGAGTTGGGATGCCAGACCAAAAAAAGGTTACTCATCGATTTGTGTCAATCAATTAAGACAGAAATTGTTACCCCTTTAATTTGCCTCAAGGTTCAAGGTGCTCGATCGGGACGCAGCTAGATGGACTGCTGTGTGCTTATTGTAAGATGGGTTCGTTGTGACGTGAATTGTCTCCTGTTATTTCTTCCATTTGTCACATACTGCATTTTTATGTTTGCGTTACTCAAACATCTGTTACTCTGTGTTGAGAGTTAATCAAGTTATTTAAGGTTAATTAATTGATGGACTTTCCTCCTCCGGAACAAAAGGGGAAAAGATGATGGAATGATTATTATCGAGTCTTTCCACGGATTGATGCGTGTTGTAATACAATCTTAATTGTTAAGCAACAAACCAGCTTAACCAAAGTGGCTTAGTTAACTTGGATTTTTTCTTTTTGTCAAAAAGAAATATTTCATTGCATAATCACATCTAATACATCAATTACATGATATATCTTTATCAACTTAAATATCTATGGAACCAAAAGAAATTTAACCGAAGTCTAAGGACTAGAACATCAATTTTCGGCTCTACAGTTTCTTTAGGCAGTCTGAAATTGGTTAGTACCAATTGAGTTTAGTACCGAGTCCCTGCACAGCCGAATCCGATGTCTTTTTTCTTTTACATTGCACCAATTGAGCCCCCGCACAGCCGAATCCCATGTTTTTTTTCTTTTACATTTCTATAACCAGCTTAACAGGTTAACCAAGGATTGTGGTACCTACAAATCAACTATCCAAAAGAAAATACTCAAAACACTTTGTGGGAGCTGGAATTCAAACACATTCAAAAACTGGTAATGCTCTTCATCGTCGTCATCATCACCGTCACTGTCACCGTCTTCGTCTTCCTCTCTGGCGCTATCGCCACTACAATTGGTGCCGGCTCTGCCTCCGGCTCCGTTACCACCAACACGCGACATTAAAAATTAACCACAACAATCAGAATACAATTGAAATTCTCAACTAATCACTCACCTAGGGTAATTAAATACTTAACTTCAGACAATTTCAACTCAATTAAAGGGAGGATGAGACAATGAAGAAGCAACCGCAGTCCCACTGTAGAGAGGCCAACACTTGAGGCGTCGACCACTGTAAAGGAAACCACAGTGGAAGCAAAGCTTCAGTGTGGAGGGACTTGAAGGAGATAAGAGGACTCACTCTTACCTACGAGCTTGAACCTAAAACTGGTTGATTTGGCACAACTCGCACATATACATCTTGTTTAAGCTTGGGAGTAGTGGTGTATTAAAGATAGCATAGTACAAATTTGGTTATTATCGAGAAAAGGAGGAGAGAAGGCTGTAGAATTTGAATTTTAAGGGGCAGATCTACGTTAGAGGAGGAAGGAACTGTTCATGTTTGAGAGGTTTTGAAAACTAAAGCCTGATAGTTTCTTGAGTTTACTATCTACCAAGAAAAATAGTTAACCTAGATTTCTAAGAAGAGATAAAGTTCATTGTTTATATTTGGTGACTGGTAGAATGCTCGGTCTACTTGTTATGTGGGCTTGGGCTTGGGAAAATTAGGATGTCTATATATTTCGGGGCACTACGATGTTATATGAAACTTATAAACGCTACGTATTGAATGGAAGTAGAAAAGAAAAGACACTCTAGCAGGGAGTTGGCAGTTTGAAATTGAGTGTGAGTGGTGTATTTGGGATTCAGAGAGTCGCTTACCTTATAGTAGCAGTTAGGAGGCATACTTAGGAAGATTTAGCGGGATATGAGATTCCGTTCAAATTCTAGATACGAATTGTATCATGATCTTAATTATTGAATTCAGGCCTAAAATACTCAATCTTGACCCAAATCATTAATGATAAATTTGACCTCATCAGATTTAAAAATGATGGAGAAATTAATATTGATGACATGGGCTTAGAATAGAGACCAAATTGAGCAACATAGACCCGTGAATCCAGGCCTATGTCAAAGACCCAAGAGATACGGGTCTATCTCGACCTGGCCCTATAAGGCCCAGGCCCCCACGGTCCAGGTCAACCAGGCCTATGTCAAAGACCCAAGAGATACGGGTCTATCTCGACCTGGCCCTATAAGGCCCAGGCCCCCACGGTCCAGGTCAACTCAGGGTCCATATGACAAGGCTCTCAGTTCCCTATAAATAGCGGCTGCCTAACTCAAGAAAAGATACACACACACGCACACAAGTAGATTTCACATTTGCTCTTTTATTCTCTCCTCTAAGATACCCAGTCCTAACTTAGGCATCGGAGTACCTCCGGGGTCACACACCCTGGGCACCCCCGGTGTCCTTTATCTTCCTCTTTTGCAGGCCTTGCATCACTAAGATCCTACCACACATAGACCTTCTTTAATCAGGTAAATCTCTGATTTATCATTTGGCGCCGTCTGTGGGAATTTTGGACAAAAAGCCATGTCCTCTGGCCAATCGGTTGTTCCCACCGAATCCGCACCTCAAGGTGATGGGATAAGGGAAAATCCAGTAATACCCCCTATTGGGGGGAGCGCTGTAGGTGCTTCCACCTCCGTAAACCAGCCAAGTGCTGTCGCGGTAACCCGTGATGAGTTTATGCAATTTAGGGATGAGATAATGGCTACTTTGCATAAATTACAACACGTAAACCCGTTAGGAGATGCCGAACAACAACGACAAGGAGAAAGGGTAGGAAGAGACCCCAGGGTGTCCTCTCTTACTGAGGAAGAACAGCCTACTGTAAACCCCGCTATACAAGAAACTGAAGAGCATGGGGGAGACAAGGGAGCCCTGATGGAACAACAAATCAGGGAGATGATTGAGAAACATATGCAATCTGTAACCCGGCAAGCAAGGGGGAATGAAATGGAGGGTGTGTCACCCTTAATGGACACGGTTCGGCTGGCCCCGGTACCAGAAATATAAGGCCCCATCCATCGAGACCTATGATGGTCACACTGACCCGAGGGACCACCTGAAGCAGTACATAGGGACCATGAGTATGCACGGCTACTCGGATGCGGTCTTATGTAAGGCTTTTCACACCACTCTGATCAAGTCCGCCAGAGAGTGGTATATGGCACTGACGCCAAAATCCATAGGGAGCTTTAGGGAATTGAGTGATCGGTTCTTGACTCATTTCTCCAGTCAGAAAAAGACCAGAAAAACACCATTGGCTCTCATGCTAATGAAGCAGAGGGCTGGAGAATCCTTGAGAGAGTTTATGAAGCGTTTTAACGCTGAGGCTATTGAAATTCCCAATTTGATAACCTCAACAAAAACTCATGCATTGATCACCGCCACAACTAATGTAGACCTAAAGAAGGCTTTGGCAGCAAGAGCTCCTGAAAATGAGGATGATTTGATGGCAGAGATCGTGGATCAAATCAATGTAGAGGAAGCTTTAGCCGCGACAGAGCCCCACTCGAAGAGGGAGGTGCGAGAGATAAGGCCCACAAGGGATGAGGAAGAGGACAGGACCCACAGGCCCTCTTATGCCAAGACCAGGGACTAAGGAAGAAGGATGGAGAAGCCAGCCCCCAAAAATCGCATATCACCTTATGAAACTTTCACACCTTTGAACACCAGCAGGGCAGGGGTGCTTATGGAAATCAAAAATACTCCTTACATAAAATGGCCTGCAAGGTTGAAGAGCGATCCTAGGCGAAGAGATTGTTATCACCTGAAGACGCAGATAGAGAGATTGATCAAAGAGGGCCGCCTCAATCGTTTCCTCCTCCCTCCCCCACCCCGTGGAAACCGAGATATTCGTGGGGCTGAAGAGAGGTCACGAGATGACATACGAGATGAGCCACATGCAATAATTCGGCGCGTGTCGAATATAACTGCTAGGACCTTGGTTGGGACCTTGAAGCAAAGGCCTTACGATGAGGGTCGACAAAAGAGGGACCGAGATGGAAAACCTATTGACATTGAACCCATCCAATTCAGTTCTAAGGACATGTCAAGAGTACTGGTCCCTCATGAAGATGCCTTGGTAATCACGGCCGTTATCGAACGGAACGAAGTTGCTCGGATATTAGTTGATGACGGTAGCGCGGTAGACATCTTATATGCCGATACTTTGGGGCGAATGGACCTTCCCAACAAGAAGCTGAAGCCCGATTACACCCCACTATATGGGTTTGCTGACGAGTGTATAATCCCAGCTGGATCCATCTCTCTAGATGTTACAGTAGGGACCTCCCCTACGATTGCTACTGTGCGTACTAACTGGTTAGTGTGTAAAGGGAAGCGCTCCTACAATGCCATAATAGGTAGGCCGACCATACACAAACTACGTGCCGTTCCCTCCACTCTCTATCAAGTGATGAAATTCCCAACCAGGCTTGGAATGGGTGAGGTAAGAGGAAGTCAGTCGATGGCGCAAGAATGCTACACAAGCATCTTATGTGGGGAGCAGCCGGAAGTGTACACTTTGCGAGTCGAACCAAAGCCGGAACCTGTTGGTAATCTAATCAACCTTCCATTAAAGAACGCCGGAGGAAAGACAATTCAAATAGGGAGTGACTTTCATATGATGGGCAAAGTCAATATGAAAATAGCGGATTTCTTTGAAAAGAATCGAGATGTGCTAGCTTGGGAGGCCACAGAGATGCCCGGTATCTCCCCGGGCATCATTACTCATAAGTTGAATTTGGACCCAAAATTTGCCCCTGTAAAGCAGAAGCGACGATGGTTCTCAGCTGACAAGCAGAAAGAGATAGAGAAGGAAGTGGTTCGCCTCGAGGAAGCTGGCTTCATCCGGGAAATTCTCTACCCCGAATGGCTAGCGAATGTTGTGATGGTGAAGAAGCCAAATGGAAAGTGGCGCATGTGCGTGGACTTCACCGATTTAAACAAAGCCACTCCCAAAGACTACTTCCCATTGCCAAGGATAGATCAGCTTGTGGACTCAACCGCAGGGCATAAGTGGCTAAGTTTTCTTGATGCATACTCGGGATACCACCAGATTTTGATGGATAAGGAGGATGCCGAGAGAACGGCCTTTTTCGCTGGGAGTGGTATTTACCACTATACAGTGATGCCGTTCGGTCTAAAGAATGCCGGTGCCACTTTTCAGCGCCTTATGACTAAGGTCTTGAAGGACGAGATAGGGAGGAAGGTGGAGGTGTACGTTGACGATATAGTCGTTAAAAGTGCCAAGCAGGAGGAGCACGTAGAAGCGCTTCAGTGGGTCTTTGATCGGTTCAGGGAGCATGGTATGAGGCTCAACCCAGCTAAGTGTGTCTTTGGGGTCCCTAGTGGAAAATTCTTAGGGTTCATGCTCACGGAACGCGGTATTGAGGCCAACCCGGATAAAATCGCAGCAATCCAGTCGATGCGGGAGCCAACCTGTCTTAAGGAGGTCCAAGAGTTAACAGGGCGGATTGCAGCCTTGACACGGTTCATGAGTAGGTCAGCTGAAAAATACAAACCCTTCTTTCGCCTCCTGAAAAGTCAGAAGGAGTTTAGGTGGACCGACGAATGTAGTCAGACATTCCAAGAACTTAAAAGTTTTTTATCAACTCCCCCTGTCTTGATGACTCCAAGGCCAGGTGATGTTTTGACTTTGTACATTGCTGTAAGTACGGAAGCAGTAAGTGCCGTACTAGTGAGAGAAGAGAACGGGAAGCAACAACCGGTCTACTACGTGAGCAAGACCTTGGTGGGGGCTGAGGTGCGCTATACCATTGCAGAAAAAGCAGCTTACGCGGTCATAGTGGCGGCACGGAAGTTAAAGCCGTACTTCCAAGGCCATGCCATACGGGTCTACACTAATCACCCTGTGAGAAAGGCCCTTCACAAGCCGGACATTTCGGGACGACTTGCCAATTGGGCCGTGGAGTTAAGCGTTTATGATATAGAATACTTGCCCAGGGCTGCACTCAAAGGGCAAGTTTTGGCTGACTTTGTATTGGAAGGAGTGCCCACATCTGATAAAAGACGAGAAGAGTGGATCCTACATGTGGATGGCTCATCGACCAAGGACGGGAGCTGTGCCGGCATCATAATCACGACCCCTCACAAAGAAATATTTGAGTTCTCCCTCAAATTGGCTTGGCCAGCCTCAAATAATCAGGCTGAATATGAGGCCTTGCTTACAGGCCTGGAGTTGGCAAAAGGAATGGGTGCTACCTCCATCAAAATTTTTAGCGATTCCCAGCTGATAGTTGAACAGATCAACGGGAACTATGAGGCTAAGGATGAGACCATGAGGAAGTATCTAGCAAAGATAGGCGAAACACGTTCAACCTTGGACAGTTTCGAGGTCGTCAAAATACCCCGGTCAGCAAATCAGAAAGCTGACATCCTCGCCAAGATGGGGATGTGTAGCATATCGCCATCAAAGGTGATTCGAGCTACTCTCGAGTACCCTTCAATCGGAAGGGAACAAGTCCTCCCCATCCTTGCTGAGAATTCGTGGATAGACCCGATTAGGCGGTATATTTCCGAGGGAATTGTGCCTTCTAACCCTGTCGAAGCTCGCAAAACGATAAGACAAGCAGCTCGATATACGGTACAGATGGGGGACTTATACAAAAGGTCAGTCACAGGGGTTCTGCTAAAATGTTTGACACCCGAAGGTGCAAGGCTCGTGATGGAGGAAGTACACCATGGGGTATGTGGAAATCATCCGGGGTACCAAACCATGGTACATCAGGTCTTGAGGCAAGGGTATTTTTGGCCCACCATCTGGAAGGATGTGAAGGAGTATGTCAAGGAATGTGAAAAATGTCAGATACACGCCAACATACCCCATCAACCGGCAAGCCTCCTCAGTACCCTTGTCACTCCATGTCCATTTGCTCAATGGGGTATTGACATACTTGGACCCTTCCCCAAAGCCAGTGGTCAGAGAAAGTACGTGATAGTGGCAGTGGATTATTTCACAAGATGGGTGGAAGCAAAAGCTGTGGCCAAGATCACTACCAGCGTTATTCAGGACTTTGTAAAGAAGAATATCATCTTTCGCTTCGGGATACCAAGGGTCATCGTGAGTGATAATGGTAAGCAGTTTGACAGTAAGTCTTTTAAGGAATTTGCAGACGAGTTAAAGGTCAAGCTATGTTTCTCTTCGGTAGCGCACCCCCAAACTAATGGGCTGGTGGAAAAGACTAACCGCACCATCAAAAAGGCCCTCCAGAAGAAAATAGATGACAAAATAGGCAAGTGGGCCGATTTCCTCCCTGAGATTATGTGGGGCATTAGGACCACTACGAACACAGCCACAGGTGTAACTCCATTTAGCTTGGCGTATGGGGCAGAGGCAGTAGTCCCCTCGGAGATAGTTGAGCCAAGTTTAAGGGTTCGTGTATTTGATGAAGAGAAAAACGATGGGTTGCTGGCATGTGTGCTGGACACAAGGGAGGAGACCAGGGAGGAAGCCATGCTGAGAACATTGGCCTACCAACAAAGGATTGCCAAGTACTACAACAAGAGAGTTAAATTTCGTCCAGTCCAGCCAGGGGACCTGGTCCTTCGAAGGGTGGAAGCAAGTGGTCCAAAAGCCAATAAACTAAGCCCTAATTGGGAAGGACCTTATCAGGTCGAAGAAGAAAAATATCAGGGCTCCTACTTGCTGCGTAACCCTAAAACCGGGCATCTCTTGCCCCACACATGGAACATGGATAATTTGAAGAAGTTCTACGCCTAGCATCTGTGGCCTCGAGGTTTCTTACCAGATAATATCTCCCTTTCATCTATTTCTTTTTGCCTTAATCTTTTCCCTTTTTAAAATTACTACCTTCTAATTGTGCAAATAAGGACTCACCATGAGTCCCCGTTTGAATTCAATAAGAGACAAGATTTCTGTTCTTTGCTCAAGTTTTTTCTTTTTTAGGGAAACTTTTGAATAAGCTTTTTTTACGCAAGTTTCCTAGGAGCTTCACAACAAAACCACCTTTATATGGTGCTTAAAAGAAGGACTCTCGCCGGCCGAAGAAGCCTCTAAGAAGCCGAGGCCCTAGGAACTTCACTCAGATGCCTATGAAGGGCAATTTTGTTTGAACCTTAAGGCCCCAAAATGAAGGTCTCCCAAAAAGGGACGAGAAGAAGTGGTAAAATGAATAAAATGTCCTAACACGGACTATGCATGAGCCAATTTAAAAATCCTAGAATGGAAGGATATCAATGAGTAGCAAAGAGGGCTTGCAATAATAAAAACTAAAAAGGGCCAAGCCCTCAGATGTTGTCCTTGAGAGGACCTACTGCATCCCTCCAAGAATTCCGTATTGTCCTTACTTGTCGAGGTCAAGTACAAAAATTAAAAAAAAAAACTCTTTTTCCGGGAAAGAGTTCAGGTGTATTAATCACCAAATACCCCACCTGCAAGATCTGACAATGGAGTAACTTGATAAAAGTTTCCATAAAATAAAGACATCAAACCGCAAGGTCTAACAATGGAGTAACTTGATAAAAGTTCCCATGAAATAAGGACCTCAAACCGCAAGGTCTAACAATGGAGTCACTTGATAAAAGTTCACATAAAATAAGGACATCAAACCGCAAGGTCTAACAAGCGGAGTAACTCAATGAGGGTTCCCAAAAAATAAAAGAAGAAAATATATCATAAACATGATCAACGTTCTCATAAAACAGGAGGTAAGGCAAGAAGATATTGCTCTCTACTTATTGCGTTTGATCTCTTCAAGAGCAGCCTTGACGGCATCTTGACTTGGAAAACCCCGCAATAAGCCTACATCATAAGCCGGGTTGATTTCTTTGATTTTCTTAATAAAGAGGGACCTCAGCGCTTTGCCTGAGGTTGCTGCCAGCCTGGAAATTTCTAAACGAAATTCTTCAGAAGATCGAAAGGCCATGATCGCTTCCTCCTTCGCGTTTCGGATGTCAACAACAATTTTTTCTTCAGCAAGGGCACGATCATGTCTTGCCTTAGCAGCCTCCTCTTGGAGGGCAGCCACTTCTTTCTTCTCTAGGACTAGCTCACTACCCAGTTTCTCCAGTTCCATTTTGAGAGCTGCAATTTCATCCTCCTTAGATTTTGTCACCTCTTTAGACACAGCTTGCTCACGCATTAAAGTCTCTACCTCACGGAGGAGGTTGTCTCTCTCCAATTTTAACTTCCCTTTTTCCTTCTGCCATTCCTCCACAAAATGCTGGTCTTGCG
Organism: Turnera subulata; assembly: GCA_028386065.3. NCBI lineage: Eukaryota > Viridiplantae > Streptophyta > Magnoliopsida > Malpighiales > Passifloraceae > Turnera > Turnera subulata. The sequence goes on along the minus strand of JAKUCV010002240.1, from coordinate 90,178 downwards.
CCCCCATAGTCTCTTCAGGGTCTAAGGCTTCCACGTTGGCAACCAAGGTCTACAAACGAAAAATATAAGAGGGAGATTAAACAACGAAACACACCAAGTAAGAAAAGGGAAATGACAGCCGCACCAGTGTTATCAAACCCAGAACCCGACTGAGACTTTGTTGCCTGGTTTCCACCGGAAGGGCAGGATCTTTCGGGATACATTGAGCAAAGATCCTAGCTTGCTCAATCAATACCTGTGCAGAGTCCCCTGAAGGGTGTTCATAGCAGCTTTTCCTTTTACGGCTTAGGGCTATGGCCTCTGGGGCAAGGCTTGCAGAGGACGTTGCCACCCCTAGAAACGGGCCATTGGAAATCTCCGTTGAGGCTTGGAAAGCAAAACCCCCGTACGATCCTGCAAAGTGGGCAAATCCGTTTTGCGGGGTGATCTCTCCGAATGGGCATTCCTCATAGACCCTATTTGAACGGACCTCCCTGGATAGGTCTTCTTCATACACCCTGTCTGTACGGACCTCTCCAGATATATCTTCCTCATAGACCTTGTCCGTACGGGCCTCTCCCGATAGGTTTTCTTCAGAGTCCCTGTCTGTATGGACCTCTACGGGTAAGCCTTTCTCCTCGACACTTCGTACAAACACCTCCTCCGATGAGTCTCTCATGTCAGTCTTCTCTCGCAAGACCTCAAAGTAGGCATCCAGGTCTAGCTCCATATCTACAGTTGGCACAACATCATAAGTCCTCAAAGGAAAAAAATTATTACAAATAAAGGAGGCAAAATACAAAGTATCATGAGTTTATCCAGATAAGGAGACCCACAAAAAGCTTGGGCGGCACCAACAGACAGAAATGCGTCCCTCAAAGCCCTCTTGGTAATAACATCTCTAATTTTCATCTTTCTACCAGCCACGATTTTTTGAAAAATAGCTGCATCAGAATTATCTAAAGGAACTTCGGAGTTAAATGTTTCAAGGTCGGCCTCAAGGGGTTCAGTGCTAAAATTCAAACTCCCGGTATCTTTTCTTACAAAAAAGAAGCTATGCTTATAGTTTGCCGGGGAATCAGGGAACTTGCAAAAAATTGTCTCTTTTTGGCAGAAGAAGTAAAACCCTTTCTCCTCGTGCTCAAGCAGAAGGACCAGGCATTGGAGTACAGGAAGACGCGGGGGGACATTCAATCTCCGGCACAAACACTTAAAGCCAACAAGAAACATCCAACTGTTGGGCATGAGCTGAACCGGGCTCAGGCCTGCCAAGCGAAGAAAGTACGAAAAAAATGGATGGAGGGGAAACCTAAGGCCAAGCTCGACGGACCGTGTAAGCACCGCGAACTCACCGAGACGGGTAGAGCTTATATGTTCGTTCTCATCCGGAACACGGAAGGTATAACCTTCTACATCTAGCTCAAACTTGTCAATTGTGCTCCTAAGGTTGTTTTCTGTAACTTTTTGGTTATATAGCTCGGGGAAGTCAAGTCTTTTAGGCGTGTGATTAAGAGGGGGAAGAAACTCTCCTCTAAAAAACCCATAGTTCTCTCTCCCATCTTCTAGGGTTGCGTCATAACATCGCTCCACAGGCTTAGTTTTGCCCCCCCCGTGTCCTAACCATTGCTTCAACACACCTAGAGAAAAACTAAAAGCCATCAGTGCCAGACATACTTTTTTCTAAGAAGAATCTGATGCCAACATACTCTTTCTAGAAATAGATAGCAAATAATATATATATATATATATATATATACAAATATATATATAATACCTAACTGGATACTTCTGCCTTGTGTCGTATATGTTGTTTGCATCAGACACCTACGTTAGAGCACCTTTGAGGTAGAATCCTTTATAGAATTTTAGAAGTGTGGCATTTCTTTCACAAACTTATCACAAAAACACAGCTCAAATTGGTCGCTATCATTTTCTACTCGTGGTCTTAGTCACAAACACGTAATAGAGGTAATTGATGTAGTTAATTGGACACCTGTGCATATATGTCCTTCTGACCGTATGGAAGGGACGAACACCACAAATAATTTGCGCATTTAATTGGGCGCATGTGTATATATGATTTTCTAACCACATGTGTATATATGATTTTCTAACCACATAAAAAAAACGAACACTATAAAGACTTTTTTTTTTTCTTCTTCTTTTCCAACTAAGGTAGAATACAAAGCAACAGTACTAGGCTAGAGTTAAGAATCTTGCATTTAAAAATAGAGAAACATACCTATCCAAATCGAATTCTTCACCCTTTCACCTTTTTTCCAACGCAGCGAGCTCCTCCTCGGTATTTCTTTTTCCGGTTTAGCTTGCTCTTTGACAAGACGGCTTGGAGCCCTTTTTTATATAAATTTAGGAGTGGTTAGCGCAAGGAATCCTGGCTCAAAATTAGGTTTTCCTAAATCTTCTCATTATTGGTCAAAATCTTCCCTACCTTAGGTCTACTAGTCGGTTCAAAATCTTTCTAGAGGACCTTGCAACCTGGGTCTTATATTTTTATATACCTACATCCAAGGGTTTTAATATGTACTCCCTAGTTAAGAAGTTTTTTTTTTAGGGGTTTACGCTTTGGTCCATCTCCTTACGTTTAAGGGTTTACACTTTGGTCCATCTCCTTATGTTTAAGGGTTTACACTTTGGTCCATCTCCTTATGTTTAAGGGTTTACACTTTGGTCCATCTCCTTACGTTTAAGGGTTTACACTTTGGTCCATCTCCTTACGTTTAAGTGTTTACACTTTGGTCCATCTCCTTACGTTTAATGGTTTACACTTTGGTCCATCTCCTTACGTTTAAGGATTTACATTTTAGTCCATCTCCTTAAATTTAAGAGGTTTATGTCGTAGTCTTTCTCTAAAAGACTTACATCATTCTCCTTGTTTTGCTGGTCCTTGTTTTAAAGGTCTTTTCTCTTTCTCCCTAAATTGGAGGTTTATCCTCAAAATAATAATAAATAGAATAGTTCGAAATAAAATCTCCCCTTTATTTCTGATACAACGATTTTATTACAAGGCTAAAAGAGCCTATTAAGCCCTAACCTTAAAAAAAAAAAAAACGCAAAAACAAAGAAGGGGAGAAAGGAGGCGAGATAGTCAGGCCACCTATGGACTGGGAGAGTCCATCAACAATTCCTCAATCTCCCCAAAATCATCAAGGACGAGATCCTCAATAGCAGGAATGATTTCAGCAGCAGGAGGAGGTGCTTCAGCTGGCGGAGCCAACTGTGGTAACATGACGGGGTCTGGTAATATAGCCGGCCCGGGTAAAGGCGCGACCGCTCCTTGCGGGTGCATGTTGTTCAAATGAATTATGCTTTGAGCTTGGAAGACGACATCTTCCATCTCAGAGAGCCTCCACGTGAGGTAATCCACACGTCTACGTAGATAATCCATCTCAGGAACAGAGAGGTCTAGTTTCTCCCTCACTTCACGGATTTCCTCCTTCAAAGAGGAATTTTCTCCACGGAGCTCCTTGATGCGCTGGTCCATAGACCAGCAAGCTCTTCTCGCTGACATCAGATCCCTGGTCCTTTCCTCCAGGGCGCGATGGGCCATTTCAGCTTCGCTACGACTAGCACCTCTACTTCTAGGAAAACGCATTGTTGCTTCAGAATCAGAAAGTTATCTGTAGCTCACCCTCTAAACAGGTACTTGGGGGCTACAGCCAGCTGGGAGATTTATAGGCCTTCCTCTTTAGGAGTTACTTGGGGACTATAAAGAGGAACAACGTGGGCTACCGTTACTTCTAAATCATTGGTTGGCCATTAATGGGCAAGTAGAGTGGAGCAATTAAATTGAGAAGGCGTTTCCGCCTGAGAGAACAGCCGCAAAATCAAGTCGAACATGCAGAAACTCAAAGGGCAGCTTTTCACCTCTACCCTTTGAGTTGGGGGCTACTGATGACATACCAGATTATTGGGCTTAGAATAGAGACTAAATTGAGCAACATAGACCCGTGAATCCAGGCCTATGTCAAAGACCCAAGAGATACGGGTCTATCTCGACCTGGCCCTATAAGGCCCAGGCCCCCACGGTCCAGGTCAACTCAGGGTCCATATGACAAGGCTCTCAGTTCCCTATAAATAGCGGCTGCCTAACTCAAGAAAAGGGACACCCATACACACACACGCACACAAGTAGATTTCACATTTGCTCTTTTATTCTCTCCTCTAAGATATCCAGTCCTAACTTAGGCATCGGAGTACCTCCGGGGTCACACACCCTGGGCACCCCCGGTGTCCTTTATCTTCCTCTTTTGCAGGCCTTGCATCACTAAGATCCTACCACACATAGACCTTCTTTAATCAGGTAAATCTCTGATTTATCATACAGAATTTCAAGTTTATGGGAGATTTTAACAGAATGAAGTTGCTTATCACTTAAACCGATTTGGATTATAGGTTATGATACTGAATTCTTAATATTCTTGAACCCACAGCAACACTTGGTGTTCCTATAAGCCCATTATGCCCCACAGAATAGGCTTTGGACCCTGGACGAAGAGTAGGTAGAATTGGATGAGCTAACTAGTTATGGTCACTGAACTTGAAACACAAGAAGATTGCACTTTTTATGCTCCGTCAAGTTCTCCAGAAGAATCAATTCCATCTCTGGTAAGTAAAAAGCATTATGTCGGTTATTGATACTGTTTTTTGCTCTCCGACGTCGTTTCTGGCCGCTAACATTGCCAATGTGGTTTTGACTTTTGAGAGCTCTATCTTCCGATAATCCGATAACACAGCAATAAATTGCTGCTGAATTTGCGGTGGGCCGGTTATTTTGAAAAAAAAAAAATGATGGCAACATCAGGGAAAAAAAGTTAAAAATTTAGTTTTTTTTGGGGCAAAAAATGGTGGCATAAATATAGTATTAAGTACTCATGCACTTATAATATTTGTGACAGCATGATTACGAAGAAAAGTAAGGCAAGGCTAGATATCATCATTTCAAGGTCAATTTAAAAACCTATAAAATTGTAGAGATAGTTAAGATCGGTGTGGAAAAAATCATAGGCATAAACATCCATAACATAAATTAAATCAACAGAATATACGTTGGGAGAAAAAAAAAAGAATATTCACTGGCAAACAAAATCCAAAACAGTCACGATGAAAGTATATATAAAAGTAGCATATATGCCTAATTTTATTCGACGAGAACGCGTCAAGAAAGGGTTTCCTTTGCCTGGTTAATTACCTGGATATCGTTGTTTATTAATGGATACTATATACTTAGCATAATCTTCCCATAAGGACTCTAAAAAAGAACACCACGCTTTTTATTGCTTAGTTGTCAAGCCAGCGGTAGGGTGTGGGCATGTTATTGATCCCCAAATACTTTTTGTTTTAAAAAAATGAAGACCGTTGGTGCCATTATTTGGGTTCATGCCATCTTCCCAAACATGAAATAATTAAAAAAAGTATGAAAACTGCATGGATTCAATTTTAAAAAAAAATTGTGTCACCATATTCATTTGAAATGGAATGTGCAAGGGGCTGAATCTATGGCACGAAAATCTGATATATATTCCAATTCATCACCATATTGCTATATAATATATATTTCAGCCCAGCCATCATCGGCACTTGATGTGTAATTACTTGTATTTAGATGCAGTATGGTTTATATGGAAAAATTCGGTGTAGTTGGATATGATTATCAAATGAGTTGTCATCCTCTGGATTTTCCCTTGGCCATTGCCTGCCCAATAAAGGTTTGCCATAACATGCCAAACCCAAATCATCTATACACCTTTCAATACGCCACATTTTGTAGGTAATTAATCATCCATAATGGCCCACGAATCCTTCATTGATGACTTATACTTTCTTATTTCTTAAGCATTTAAAAACCAACCCACCGAGGTCTATTATATTTCATTTTTTACGTCAATTATGGAGAACCCCACAAGGCTACAACGGCGAGGTCTGTGGTACACAATAATGATAATAACTTGTTATAATAAATTAGTACTAAAATTGTACCCAATATGCAACCCATCCCATCAACTTAGATTGTTCCTTTTTCCTTATTTGGCCAGTAGATCTTGTCCGAAAATTTTCAGAACTAATCTAAAGATAGTGTTATTCGTGGACAATTACATATTAATTTTTCTTGTTCAAAAAATGTTTGATACTTCATGCCTAGCTTGCTCTAATTGCGTTTGTAGTGGAGTATTTAGCGCTTATCTAATACACAAAATATTTTGCCTTCTTTAAAATTTCACAAGAGGTCCACGGTTGAGTGCTTCTCAGAAAACAAAACTGGAAAAAAAAAGGGCAAAATACCCGAATTAGCTCTTTAATTTTGCTTAGTTGGTCAATTTGGCACCCATGTTCTAATTTTAGTCTACAAACGCTCAAAATTTATATCAATGTAGGGTTGGTCTAAGGTAAGCAATTTGGTTTCGCTTAAGCAAGGTCTTGGGTTTGAGTTTTTATATACGTAGAAAATTCTCATTAGAAGACTCACCCACCATAACTATATGCCCAACGGTTGAGTCCGGATTAGTCGGAGCAAAATGAATACCACATAAGAAATCAAAAAAAGCTCTCAGTAGGTGCCAAATTGACTAATTTAGCAAAACTGAAGGGCCATTTCAGGAGTTCTACAAAAAAAATCAGAATTACAAAGAAGAAGACACAAGTCACATAAGCACACGCCAGGAAAAAGGAAAACGATGTGTATGAATTGCTTTTTTGGTCCATATTGGGCTAAAACGGTCATGATGTGCTAGTAGGAAATGAATGGCCTATCATCCTAGGGCAAAAACTATAGAGGTTGCATTGGGCATCTCGAGGCAACTACCAGTCTAGTAGTATTAATTAACTACCACCCATGGCTTCATTATTTTAAGTTGTTCGTTTTGTCTTTATTGTTTTTCTTCGGATGATCAGTCAAATATCAATTTCAACTAGTTATTTATCTTCAAAATACAATTATTTATGATGAACTGAAGTTTTTTTTGTCACAACAATAACCATATATTATTAAGTCATTACACAGAATTCTCATAAGGGGTCTTGGTTGCCTAAGCACCCAACCCGCATTACATTGCAACAACGAAACATGTTTAGCAATCCAGTCTGCAGCTTGGTTTGCTAGTCTAGGAATTTTCAGGAACCTGCATCTAAATAACTGTTCCCCTTGAGCCTTGATGTCTTGTACCACTGTATTGATCTCCCATGGAACTGTAGTGTTTCCTTCGATAGCATCCAATAGAACCTGTGAGTCAGTCTCCACTGATACATGTTCGTATCCTCTAGATCGTGCTAGAGTGACTGCCTCTTTGATTGCTAATGCCTCTGCAATCAAGGCTGAATTAGCATAGGTCTTTTTTGCAATACCATCTATCATTTTTCCATCACTGTTCCGGCAACACACCCCAATATTTGCAAACTGTTGATCTTGTTTGTAAGAAGCATCACAATTGAGTTTGACTGTATTCGGAGTAGGACATCTCAACCGGATAACATCTGGTCTTCTAGTGTCTCTTCCTGCCTCTCTTCTCAAAATACTTAGCCCTTGTTGCTCTCTGTATGCAGCTTCAGCACTTTTTATGGTTGTGATGGGGTTAATCTTTTCATCTTCAAAGACCTTTCGGTTTCTAGTCTTCCAAATTTGTCACATCAAATGAGCAGCTCTGCATTTAATTTCCACTTTTTCTTTAACACTCAAATCCTTTCCTAGATTCTTCCACCATTGTTGAATATCAGTGGTGCTGTCACAGTCTGTGAGTAATCCCAATTGTGAACCAAACCAAGATGCTCTCGCATGAGCACATCTCAACAGCATATGTTCCTCTGACTCTTCCTCTTCATGGCATACTGGGCATGTTATCTCCACATTCATTTTCCTTTTCCTCAAATTCAGTTTCACTGGAATGGCCCCTGAAAGCATTCTCCACAAAAATTTTTTAACTTTAGGCTGAGTTCCTAAGTTTCATATTTCGCTCCAAAGAGCCGCAGTAGATGCTTGATTTGTATTAGGGGGCCCATGAGTCAAAGGAGTCCTATCACTGGAGAAAATATGGTGGTATCCGGATTTCACTGAATATTCACCCGATTTGTTATGATGCCAAATTAACTGGTCTTCAACTTGTCGGGATATCGGAATTCCTTGAATAATCCTGGCTTCTTCTTCATTGAAAATGCTCTCGACCAAAGCGTGATTCCACTCATCTTTCCCCTGCTGCATCAGGTCTTTTACCATAAAAATTGTTGCTGGACCTGTTTGCTGAGATTGTGGCCTAAAATCACCTTCCCTTGGTAACCATTTGTCTTGCCATATAACCACACTTCGACCATCACCTATATTCCACCTCAAACCCTTCTCTAGCAGCTCTCTCCTCTGAATTAGACTGCTCCAAGCCCAAGATGCAGAGCCTCCTTTCTTGGCTCTCAAAAAATTGGTTCTGGGAAAATATTTTCCTCTCAAAAGTCTAGCCCATAAAGCATTAGGTTGTTTTAAAATTCTCCACGCTTGCTTTGCAAGAAGAGCAGTATTGAAGAATTCCAAGTTCTTGAAACCTATACCACCCTCCCTTTTAGGTCTTGTAAGCTTCTCCCAACTGATCCAGTGCATTTTTGACTTTGTTTCATCACCTCCCCAGAAAAACTTTGCCATAATACTGTGGATTTGTGAGCAAAAGTTTGTGGGGGAATTTGAATAGAAGCATGACATATGTTGGTATCGCAGAAATAACCGACTTGATTAAAGTTTCTCTACCTGCTTGTGACAATAACTTGCTCTTCCATGAACACAGCCTGTTGCGAATTCTCTCCAAAACAAACTGGAGTGTCTTGGTTTTGGACCTTCCCCACCACGTGGGAATACCCAAGTAGGAATCATGATCTGCTGCTACCTCCATTTTGCTTACCCTGCTAATTGCCTCTTTAACCTCCCCTGGCGTATTGTTACTGAAATACAACTTGGATTTGCTGTAATTTATAAGCTGTCCCGACTCCTTGCTGTATTGCTCAATTATGCTCAACATATTTGAAGTATCCTCCACTGAAGCTTCACCAAATAAAACAGTATCATCCGCATAAAAGATATGATTGATGTATGGACAATATCTTGTAATTGCAACAGCTTATTGGCCTATAATGGTTCAGGTTTTCTGGTACCTTTATTTTTGGAATAAGAGAGATGTATGTGGCATTCAGCTCTCTCAGCATGTGACCAGTGTCGAAGAAACCTCTTACAGCCTCCACTAGATCATCTTTGATAATTGGCCAATATTTTTGGTAGAAAATACCTTTGAAACCATCAGGCCCTGGGGCTTTTTCTGCCCCCATTGAAAAAACAGCATCTTTCACTTCATCTTCGCTCACTTCTGCCAGTAGAGACCTATTTATTTCTTCATTAACAATCTTTGGAATCAGATCCTGCAAGTCCTTCGAAGGGGTGACTCCATTTGATTGGTAAATCCTCTTGAAATGGTTCAAAACCTCCTCTTGAATTTCTGCAGGATCAGTTAACCAGACTTCATTATTGTTTTGAATATTTGTCAATTTGTTCCTTGCCCTTCTTTGAATTGTCGTGGCGTGGAAAAAACTCGTATGATGAACTGAAGTTATCCTGTATTTAATGTGTTTGTTAGATTCTTTTACTCTTTTGGTGTGTCTAACCTACGACAAATGAAATTTCGGATTATTCATTATAGTTGTAGCTATGAAAATGAGATTATTATTCTTATATATGTTAAGATTTTACATGGGAATGCCGTTTATGCTAAGAATATATGTAGTTTATGTACATACTCTCCAAGTAAAGGTGAGACATACTTGCGAAAACATCTCCTTGTTTGTAAATTTTTCTAGCAAATAAAGAACTCCCATAGTCTTATTCTCAAAAGACATGAATCACCCAAAAGTTGTGAAGAATGCGTGAAAATCAACCCACAAAAGAGTAGTAATCCAGAAAAAGTGAGACTAATAACAAATCTATAAAGAAGAAAAGAAAAGACTAAGCCAATTGAGAGGAGATTTGGTGGAGAGTTTACATGAGAGTAAAATAGAGCCAGACCGAGAGGAGTTTTCTTCTCCAAATTAGAAAGGATTAAAGCATTGTGCCTGTTTGTCTGTTAGATATATATAACTTTTACATCTAATTTAATTGAAGAATGGATAAACAAAACAAAAAAATGTTGAATGGAAGATAGAAAATGTTAGTATTTTCATTTATTATTAGACGAGTAACTAGTATACATTCTAAAAATTGGAAAATAGCTAGTACTCCAACTTCCTTCCCTTGTGTAACCAAAAAACAGGACAAATACTAACATTTTCTAGGTCTAACTTCTTTAGATAACATGGAATTAACCCATGGTAACAAAAAAAAAAGACAAGAAAAACCACAGTGCTTGCACATTTATATGCTTAGGGTCCACAATACGAAAAATGTGAAGGTTCATAGGCTGGCAGTCATGTGGTGTTTCTCAGAACATCTAATGGTAACATTGGTTGTAATGGGGCGACAATAGTCAAAAAAATTATATTTTTTTGTACGAAAATGGTCAAAAAAAATTATTAAAGCAGGTGTGTTTGCTGTATCTGTATTTCTTTTTAGCTGATGCTATATCTGTAAAGTGTTGTACCCTTGATGTGGACACACACACATATCCCCTAAAGATTTTTCCTCAAAACTTACAAGACACATACTGCATTTCTGTGTTAGCTAATAATCTTTGAAGTGTGAACTGGCTACTGGCTGTCACCCTCTTGCCTTGTCCAAAAATTTCCACACCCCCTCCATTTTAATGTAAATTATGACTGGCGACCGACAAAAATAGCTTGGGATCAGTAACTCAGTCAAGTTAACTAAAATAGATGTATAATAAGTGGTTTTATCACTTACTTGTAATATTTACTTGACTAAAACCCAAGTGGTCTCTCCTTTCACTTAGCTTTGGTTTAAGCCTCAAACAGGGCCCCTACCAGCTACAAGACACAAGACTTCAAAGAGTAAAAATAGAGCCGTTTTCTCATACTCTTGTCTCTTGTCACTCTTACACACACTATCTCTCTCTAGAGGCTCTGGTTTCTTCCTCTTCTTTCTTTTTTCCTTTTTCTCTGTCTCAAGTAATGTAAAGAGGAAAAAAGCTAAGCAGAATTGGGCTCAAAAGAACTTCTAGTACGAAACCAAGAAAAAGGAGAGTTTTGGGGAGGGGGGAAAAAATGGCTTTGTGTAGGTTCTTTGCTTTGTTCCTTATCCACATTTGCTTGCTCTGGAGCTTGTGTTTAGCTGAAGATCCATTTGCTTTCTATGATTTTGAGGTCTCTTACATCACTGCTTCGCCTCTTGGTGAGCCTCAACAGGTTGGTTCTTTGAATCTCTCTACTTCGTTTGTTTGCTTTTTTCTTCTTCTACATTTTATCCACTTCTTCCACTCTTCCTTTGCTGGTTCTACTGAGTTTTTGGGTTCATGGGAAGTGGGTTTGCTTTGTATTCTTCTAAAGTTTCAATCTTTAGCTTCAGATCTGCTAAGCTTTCTTGGCTAGTAGTACTTTGAAGTTGGTGCTGTACTTCTACATTTAGCTTGCTTGGTATAATCAGATTTTGGTAACTGGTTTGCATTTTCTTGCAGGTCATTGCTGTTAATGGCAAGTTTCCTGGTCCAGTTATAAATGTGACCACTAACTACAATGTCGTTGTCAATGTTAGAAACAAACTGGACGAGAATCTCCTCATGCACTGGTAAGATTCGTTTCTTTTCATTTGCATCTTTGTTTAGTGTTCTAGTTTTGGAGTATGATGTTAGTCTTGTAGATTTGTGCCCTGGCCAGTGTTCATTGAGGCATTATATAGTGAACTGGAGTTTAAAAGGTGATACTTGCTGATTTCAAGTATTGGAATTTGGTGGGTTTAATAGGTCTGGAATTCAACAAAGGAGGAGTTCATGGCAAGATGGAGTTCTTGGTACCAACTGTCCCATTCCTCCAAAGTGGAATTGGACTTATCAGTTTCAGGTCAAAGATCAGGTTGGCAGTTTTTTCTACTTCCCTTCTCTCCATATGCAGAGAGCTTCGGGTGGATTTGGCAGCTTTATTATAAACAACCGGGCTATCATTCCAATTCCTTTTGATACTCCACATGGGGACATTGTCATTATGATTGGTGACTGGTACAAAAGAAATCATACGGTCAGTGTTTTTGTTAAACTATGGATTTTTTTTGATCTAGATTGTTGGTAGAATGTATTGTTTTCTAATCTGTTTTTTTTTTTTTTTGTGTGGAGTGCAGGCTTTGAGAAGGGCACTTGATGCTGGCAGAGAACTTGGGATGCCTGATGGAGTTCTTATTAATGGAAAAGGCCCTTATCAGTACAATAGTACACTTGTGCCTGATGGCATTGACTATGAAACCATCGAAGTTCAACCAGGTAAATTACCAAATGTGAACATTTTTTATGTAGGATGTAAGTGACCCTTCTTTACCTGTTATTAGTTACATTAATTTGGAGTCCTTTCAACCCAAAGACGAAGCTTTCACCTGTTGGGTATTGTAATTTCCCATTTTTTCATTCCCAACTTGTCAATTTCATGAGGTGCTTAATGCAGGACAGCAAGAGAGCTCCCCATTGTCAGATAAGATGTTCTTTGGTTGTTAGTTTGACATAGGTGTGAAAATTTCATGCAAGCAAGCATGGTTTGCAAGTCATATTTCTAACTTCTTACCTTTTGTGGGAGGTGGACAACTATCCTTCATTGTTTCAGCCGTTAAGAACCATAGATATGAAATCAATATCATCCTAAAGCATTCCACTTTAGTTGTATTGTAAGTTTTCACCTCAAAAATGGATAAAACTTGTTACAGGATGATTGTTGTTGCAAAGTTCCTAATGACGAAGTCCTAGGTTCTCTGCCTTCAAAGCAGCCTAACAGTGTTGTTATCTTGTTGTTTGTGATGATTTGCTACTCAAGTCCAAACTAACTAATGGATTGTGTTGATACTTTGTGACAGGGAAAACTTATCGTGTCCGGGTGCACAATGTTGGAGTGTCAACAAGTTTGAACTTCAGGATCCAGAACCACAATCTTCTTCTGGCAGAGTCAGAGGGATCTTATACAGTGCAACAGAATTACACTAGCTTAGATATACACGTAGGACAATCCTATTCCTTTTTGGTAACCATGGATCAGAATGCAAGTTCTGATTACTACATTGTAGCTAGTGCTAGGTTTGTGAATGAATCAACATGGAAAAGAGTTACTGGTGTTGGCATCTTGCACTACACAAATTCCAAGGGGAAGGCTAAGGGCCCTCTCCCAGAAGCACCAAATGACGAGTTTGACAAAACCTTCTCCATGAACCAAGCAAGATCAATCAGGTTAGGTTCTGTTACTTTCACTTTCACTAGTTGTCTGAAGCTGTAGACTTTTAGTCACCCTTTCTGCCTTAGCTCCAAGGATTTACTGCGGCCACTGTTAAAGACTAACCTTGAATTTTATTTAACCTTGTTTATATAATGTTCCTAAAGATTATAAAGATTGAAAGCGGTTTAATGATGCATTGGATTTCTTGGTTTAGATACTTTTTCTTAAAGTTACAAATAAAGCTGTTCACCTATTACTCATCTCGAGTGTTCTGTGATCAAACTGTGCAGATGGAACGTTTCTGCTAGTGGCGCACGTCCTAACCCACAAGGCTCCTTTAGATATGGGTCCATCAATGTAACTGATGTATACGTTTTGAAAAATAAGGCACCAGTGACAATCGATGGGAAAAAACGAACAACTCTCAATGGGATATCATTCGTCAATCCTGCCACTCCTCTCAGGCTAGCAGATCAGTACAAAGTGAAAGGAGTATATAAGCTTGATTTCCCCGAAAGGCCACTTACAGGACCCCCCAAACTGGAAACATCAGTGATTAATGGAACATACAGGGGATTTATGGAAATCATTTTGCAGAACAATCACACAAAGATGCAAACCTATCACTTGGATGGATATGCAGTTTTTGTTGTGGGGTAGGTCTTCATCTACACACATTACTTTCTTTTCGTATGCTTTAGTGAAAAAGTTTTGAAAAATATCCTTTGATCATCTGAATTCCCATCAATTTTGTTTCAGGATGGACTATGGCGAATGGACTGAAAACAGCAGGGGCACATATAATAAATGGGATGGTATTGCACGCTCCACAGTCCAGGTAAGAACAAGTTGGCATTTTAGTCCCCTTAAATGTTGTTTCACTTTACAAACATCCCTTTCAGTATATGCTTTTCTCTTTGTAGTTATTGTGTAACATCCCTTTTGGTATAATGTATCTTACATTCTGTAAAGGTTTATCCTGGAGCATGGACAGCAATCTTGGTATCACTTGACAATGTTGGAATCTGGAACATTAGGACAGAAAACCTGGACTCCTGGTACCTTGGCCAAGAAACTTATATCAGAGTCGTGAATCCAGAGCAGACAAACAAAACTGAGTTGCCTATTCCAGACAATGCCCTCTACTGTGGTGCACTCAGCAAACTGCAGAAGTACAAAATCATTGCCCTTTATTGCTGATTGATTCTTCTTGGGTCCAATACTTTCTGGGACAAAGACTGATTCTTATTATTTGCGATTTCTCTTTTCAGGCCGGAAGATATCTCTTCTGCAACTTCAATCAGGGGCTACACATCGAAGCTGCTCTTCACTTTGATGATGCTTGCCTGTGCTGCCATGTCCATTTTGAGCTAGTAGTGTTCCTTCCAGATGATGACTTGCAGTCTACGCTTCTAGTTTTTTTGAGCCTTGTCTTTGTAGTGCGGTTTGTGGTTGGTTGTGAGTGCTTAGGTGTGCAATTCTTCTGATCTTGTTGATAAGAGTCTCCCCCTTGATTTTGACAAATCAATTGTGATTTATCTCATCTTTCCCTGGGTCCCTTTGTTTAATTTATTGGGAATCACCATTCTTTTAATACCTGTAATTTATCCACTAATGAAAATTCATCAAATTTTTAGTTACAATCTTAACTTCCAGTTGTGTAGTAGTTCTTTGTATGTGCTTTTCTCTTAGTTAACTTGTGCTTCATGTTAGTCCTCATCTGCCAAAGTGTTAACCCTACTAGATACGCTCAAGAAGTACACATTTTCTCATTATATAAACAAACTCTTAACTAAGCTTGTTTGGTACTTGTTGCTGATGTGAATGACAAATGAATTTTCTTTCTACATGGCAACTCTTTCTGGAAAAAAAAACAAACAGGCATCTACTGTTTCTTTGACAGGGCTCAGTAAGTGTCATTTGACTCATTTCTATGCTTGCAATTTCCAAATATTAAAAGAAGTTTGCTTTCCTTTTTCTCATGGTAGTTTTAAGACAAGCTAAGAGAACTAACATTATTGCACTTTTGACCTAAGAGAAACCACTAGATGTTACTTCTGTTTTTTTTTTCATTCAAAGAACAAAAGAAACCGAAGATGCCCCCCATTCAGATTTGAAAGTTGAAAATTGACATTGGACAAATTGAAGGCAAGTTGACAAAAAAATGTTCTAGGGTCCACAAATTGATCCAATCTTTAAAAGAAGGTGGTGGGTGGTGGTGGTAGCCTAGCTGGAAAAAAAATGTCTGTGTGTTTCTGTCGATCTCTTTAAGATTGCGCGTGGTCCCTTTAATGTCATGTTCTTGGGGGGTAGTATAATATAAGCTGCCACTACCCGACCTGGATCATCTTAATTAATTTAATTTGCTCTCTCTCTCTCTCTCTGGTTTTTGAAGGACTACACACATGCATTGATACATCAACTTGTGTGTCTCTATGTGTATACATTCTCAAAGTTCCCTCCCCTCCAACAAGAAATAATAATAATAGGTGAATATTCTTTTTCTATTTCTGACCAGGAGAAATATGGTGATGGCATTACTAATCTGTATGGGCTCAGCCCAATATTGTCCACCATGTGGCATATCCATATATCTCTAAGGCCTGGAGGCTGAACTTATAGAAAGCATGAATAAAATGCGCAGATACTTGGGCCCAACAGAAATTTAAAAACAAGCCCAACAGAAATAAAATGGGCGTTACAGAGTGGATGTACACTAGGGTGGTCTACATTAGGGATGACAATGGGTCGGGGTCCCCGCGGGGGAAGGTTCCCCACCCCCACCCCCGTTTCCAAAATGTTCCCCCATCCCCACCCCCATTCCCCGTTCGGGGGAAAAATTGCCCCCATCCCCGTTCCCCGCGGGGAATCGGATCCCCACGGGGACCCCATTCCCCAATTTTATAAATAAAAAGAATGCACATTATATTTCTTAGAAAGTAATTAAAGCCAATCGATGAATAAGTTCAATTATTTTGGCTTAAAATACATGATTCAAAGTATAATTCAAAGAAATTAAAAACGGTTTCTATGTCTCTGATGTTAATTACATATTAGAACATTCAAATAAAATGCAATT